>JAZHYW010064204.1:0-32252 GCA_037355805.1 Ixodes ricinus
TAATCGAAATCTGGCGCAGAGCAGGAACGTAATAAACTATGGCCACCAGTGAAAGCCACCTTCGGTAACAGGACGCGCTTGAGCGAGCAGGGAGTCAATAGTCTTCGTGCGCGATCGTCGAAGACCACTTACAAACTACGGCCGCTAAGCATAACATGGCAAGCCGAAATAATCCGCTGCGACGATTTAGAACGCAACATATAAACACGGGGAAAGAAGTGGCAGTACTAGAGTCGTTAAATATGCTAAGCTTCAGAGTTACAACACTAACCCATCTTGAGGCTTAAAATCATGGTTGCCAGTTACCTGAAGCCGTATCTCAAAATCACATGGTACTTTTTTCCGTCCTTTAAAAATGTTTAAATACTTCGCGAAAGAGCACAGCAATATTACGTGAGCTTCCTAATACCGAATCTAATGCCGAGGAAATCGCACTTTTGAATTATGACGATCGACAGTTGCGTCTACTCTGCTCTAAGCGCCAAGATGGTGGCGTTCAAAAAATATCGGTGAACAGAGTGCCGATATTCAATGCGTAGCTTATATAGGGGCTCTAGGGAGTACAATGTTGGCAGTACAAACAAGGAATTTTCTTGAAAACATAGATGACATCAAGGCACAATGTTGCTCGTCAAGCAGCCTACCCACTGAACGCCCGCTGAGAATCTGGCGGTAGCATTTCATAATAAGGTTTTAAAGTAGATCGTGGTTTCCCATTAATATAATATTTTAGCATTGCTCCTATTAATGCGATAGTATTGTTAACTACTACAAAAGGTTTTCAGTATGGGTATTTCCTGACCTCCAATATTTTTCACCGCTAAATTTTGCGGAACATTTACGTCACCTGACCAATGCACCAATTCACTTTCCCCGCTAAATTTAGGGTAAAATTTACGTCACGTGACCTATGCAACAATTCAGTTTCCAAGCTGAATTTGGCGGGGCAATTTACGCCACGACCTATGTACCAATCGAGGATCCTTGCTAAATTTGGCGAGAAAATTTGTCACGTGTCCTATGCAGCCAATTCAAGTTCCCCGATAAATTTAGTGGGGAACCGAACGCCTGCCCGTGTATGCAACGATAAATGCTATCGAATTCACAGATAATCACTCCTGTGATTTCAACATATTTAGTCACCGTAAATCGATATCAGTCATTTACTTTAATACGACATGTGGCTGGCGTAACCCATCAAAGAAGCACTGACACCCAAAAATATGTATTGTTAGTTAAACGCTTCAGCATAGTGTTACATAACCAAACAGAATTGCAACACGATCAAAAAGAAATTTGCGTCCCTTTCAAAAAGCGCGCCCTCCTCTCCTACCAGACACCATTCACATCCATGCGATCGTTTTTCTGATCACGTGCCGCGGCGTCAATGATGATTGAATATGAAGATGTATTGAGGTTGCAAAAGTTGCATTATTATAACATTTATTAATGGCGCGCGTGAAATACATTTTGTGCGAACATTGCTTGCGCATGACGAAGCTGGTTTCGAAATGTCAAAATCAAGTTCGGAAAGTGACCCCGTCATAACGTCAGCGCGTCGACGTCGTCTATCGTCTCTTTGTCATCTTTGCTTTGAACTCTCAAAAGAGAGAAGCCCAATGGTTGTTGCCGGCGAAGTGGAGGCTCGGTATTTTTTTCTGTAGCACACGACCTTTCGGACATTGAGAAGAAATTAGTTGAACGTTCGCAGAGGTTAAGTCTAGTACCGTACAAGACGCCTGATCGTAAAGCCGGAAGATCCTGATGGGGACGTCGCCGAGTCGTCGCTACTTTCTCCTACTTCAGATTTGTAGCGCCTCGACAACAAAGATTTTTAAGATCGCGTTGCATGGCCTAGTAGTGCAGGAATCGCCTCAAGCCACGCCTCCTTCGCTTCGCTCATTGAAGCTTGAGTAGATGGGCCCCTTCGAATATGCAAGTGCTGGGACAGTCTTGACGCACCTCGACGCAATGTTACCCCTCCCTACGCTCATCAAAGTCATCTGCATTTCGTCATCAACTGCACCTTTATGTAAATCAGTGTCGAAATTAAATTTTTTTTCGGTTCGATTAGGGTTTGGGATTACGGCTTTCGGTTTAGTTCTCGTTCAGTTCCTGGGAGCAAAAATATCGATTAAAACCGGTTTGAACCGGTTCGAATAGGTTCGAACCGATTCGAACGGCTAAATATTTAATATATTTTCCGCATTTTGACCCTTGGCGACGTGCGCGACCAAGAGCGTCGCTTCGGTCAGCTTTCCACGATTGGCCAAACACTCCTATGACATCTTCAGTAGGATGAAATATACTTTTCTTAATAGAAATACGAATAAATGCGGACAATCGAACTTGAGGGTGTTGGTTTAGGGAGCGGTGACTACAAGCTTCCATCGTGCTTTTTACACACCACAGAAATTGTGTCTGGCGATCAATAATCCTTGTCGTGAGGTCACGGACAGGAAACATAAGAAGGAGCCACCAAAATATCTCGTCGCCAATAAGCACTATTTCCGCCCTGAGACGAGTGGCTAGGTATGTATTTTTTATCGGTCACACAATCCACTTTTATTTAGAGGTACCAAAAATAAGAAATAGCCTTATGTACTTTCGCCACAACAGTAAAGAAAAAACTCTAGATTAACATACAAACGTCGTGTTTATACAAATCAAGATATTTTTGTTTACCTCAGTCACATACATTTTACCTGAATTGAAGTTTTGTCAAGAAGTGTAGTAGGGCTCAAAACATACTACACGGATTGGTACAAATTTGCCCAGCAGTATTAAAAGGTGAATGTGCTAGATTTATTCGCGTTGTTGACACTGTGACATCACATGACATCACGGCTTCTGCTCTGCTCTTGAACTAATGAATTAATCACAGTGCATACAATTGTGCAATGGGCACCTCGCCGCCATATATATCGGAAAACATAATTTTACAAAATATCTTTCACTATATATATAAGATGACGACGCAACTGAGCTAAAAGCAATAATATTTTCAAAATTTCACTGGCGTTTTCGCACAAGCCCTTTCAGTCTACTTTTTAGAAACACTCAGTGGCAATCAGTTGTGTTTGTGAGTGATGTGTCTGTGTTGGGCTTACTACAACCCGCATTCCAAGAAAGCGGAGAACGGACGAGCGCGCACACAGCTGGTGTAGCTTGGGTGACATTCAAGAATTGTTTCGCCATATGGTGCAAGAGTAACACCCATTTGCGTCGGGCACCGAAGGCGTGCTTCTCGGGGAATGCACGCTCGTGAGAGCACAGGACACTTGATGCTTGGAGCGGCCCGGAGACAGACGCAAGGCGCGACCCTTCTTACATATATTTTAGGACAAATATAATATTGCCTCCTCGTTGCCAACGTTGAACATAACATTGGCGACGAGGAGCTGAATCCGAACCTACAAAGCCTGACTTCTACGGTGGGACACCGGGCCACAGGTCAGGACGACGGAGCGGACAATCGAAGTTTTCACGGGCAAGTGCTGGTCTTCCAGGAGCGAGCGGCTGAGCTTCTACTCTGTGGCCAGCTCGATCATCGATCAAGGGAAGAAACGAGCACTTTTATTAACCTTGTGTAGCTCGGAGGCGTTCTAGACCGTTCGTGCTCTAGTTGCACCAAGGACACCAGAAGATGTCAGTTTTGAAGGACTGCCTCAACCCTGAGAACGCACTTCGTTCCTCGACCGTCTGTACTCTACAGTCGCTAAAAATTACAGCGTCAAGATCAACAGCAAGTCGAGTTGATTAGCAGCTACGTCGCGGCACTAAAGAAACTTACAGCCGACTGCAATTTTGGAATAGTGACAACAGCGACCACGAACGCCGTATCGACAACGAGTTCATCAGGTAAATCAGCCATGAGGACGCCCGTACATGCCACCAAACTGCCACTAGACGTCATGCTACGTGACAAATTTCTCTGTAAAGGACGAGGACCTGTAGCAGAGACTGCTTGCGGAAACGTCTCTCACTTTCGAGAAGGCTTTCAAGCTCGCAACCAGACTCGAAAGCGCTTCAAAACAGCAACAGAAATATCATGCATAAGACTCACCTCCCCCTAGTTCACAATTAAGACATCGAAGGGGAAAGCTGAAAGCTACAGACGATCGTCCCCTCGACCTTGCTTTGATGTGAAGGCCAGCACAGTCTCTCGACTTGCAGATTCCAAAAAGGGAGTGCCGTTACTGTCACAAGCATGGGCACATCGAGAAAGCCTGCATCACGAGGAGAAAGCAAGGCAAAAGTGCAAGCCACAAAAGCAGTCAGCATAACGCAGACTTCACTCCTCCAGCAGTCGACCTGCAGCAAGAGGAACATAGCGATTTTTACCATGAGCTCAACAAGGTGACACCGCCTGGACGACGTTCAAAATTACTTGTGACATCAAAGATCAAAGGTAAATCACTGAAATTTGAGTTTGATTCCGATGCCTCGTGTACCCTGATCAACGTGGAAACGTACCGCAAGGTGTGGCCCCGCAATCCTCATCAGCTCCACGAGGACAACCTGCAGTTGCACACCTGGGTTGAAGAAGGCTTGTTACTTCTGGGTTCAGCGCAAGTGTCCGTTTGCTTCAATACCTGTCTTCTTGCTGTCACTACTCGTCATGAAAGTGGCTGGATGCAACATTCTTGGCAGATATTGGTTCGAAGCGCTTCGGATTCGCGTCTTTTGCATAAACCAAATGCACCCAACTTCAGCAGCAGTCATGACGCCGGAGATACAGGAGGTCTTCGAAAATGTAGATCGTTGAGCGTGTTGGTTATTAATTTACGATAAGGAAAGAAGGACATTTAAAACAAACAGACAATACTTGTCTGTTTGTCTTAAATGTCCCTCTTTCCTTATCGTAAACTTCGAAAATACTACACACAGATCTTCAACGATAATAAATCCGGCTGCTAGGGAAAACCGGTTGATTTGGACTTGATTGAGGGACCAGTTCCGAAGTTCTGCGTGGCACGCTCTGTTCCGCTAGCGCTTCGTGTAGCAGTATTGACAGAACGTGATCGCCTGGAAACTCAGGGCATCATCTAACCAATTCAGCACGCGGACTAGGCTGCCCACTTGTGCTAGTACACAAGAAAGATGGCACAATCCGACTTTGCGGAGACTACCGTTCTACGGTGAATACAACTTCAAAGAAAGCCTCGTACCAGCTGCCCACGACAAATAAAGTGATGCCAAATCTCCGAGGAGGAACAGTTTTCTTTACTCTGGACTTGTATCAGGCCTATCAACATCTGAGGCTCACCGAAGCAGCTGCCAAGGTCCTGACCGTCAGTACGATCAAGGGCTTAAACAAGGTGAAGTGCTTGTCTTTGTAGAATTTCATGCTGCTCCAGAAATTTTCCAACTCGATCACTGGAGACCACCCTCGCTAGTCTTTCCGGTGTGAGCGTCTACTTAGATGACATCATCATAAGTGGAAAGGACACTAGTGAACACGCAGACCGCATGAAACAGGTACTGTCCAGGCTAGAAAAGGCAGGATTGCGACTCAAACGAGAAAAGTGGAAGTTGGGGTCAGGGAGGTCGAGATTCCTCTGACATCTTCTCAACGAATATGGCGTTCATTGATTTGCAGAGGATCTTTCAATAATTTGGAGGAGCATTTACTTGTGATGGATATCGTTAAGGTGATCGGAACTTTACTTTTGTTCTCAAATATTCAATCCGTAATAAATATATATATATTCTTTTTAGCATCAACATATGTGGCGGTATGAACTTCACATAACCGCTTGAGACCAACACGGGAGGACAATACTCGAAAATACGCCAGCTGTTTAGCCAATATGACGAAATGTGATTTTTAGTTTGGTCGTTGCTTGGCAATGCGAAACACAGGGTCGTGGGGTATGCCGAGGACATTGTTCTCGCATGATCAATATGAAGGCTGAGACATGTCCAGAAAGGGAAAGATAATGAGTGGTGTTTTTCAAAGGAATCCGATACACGATGCCTTATCGCAAAAACAAATGCAGGAAGATGTAATGGTAATCCTAATTTCACATAAATAGCGCGGAGGAGAGACATGGATTTTTTATAATCCTAAGATATATCACTTTTGAGCATAAACGTGCATGAACTAGAAATGTCGTGAAACAAGTGCACGGTTTTCCGTGCACTTGTTTCGCGGTGATTCCACGAGAGATCGGATCTGCATGTCCACTCCACATTTTAATGTTTTTATGTATTTTGTATATGCGATGTTGACACAAATTAATTGTACGAAACTGGAATTTGCGTCTCAAAAAAACGTTTTCACTACGAGCAAAAAAAATGCTTTAAGATTTCGCAAAAACCCTGCTCCCACCGCGGACTGCAATAGTTGCCACCTTTGCTGTGCTGTGGAAGGCAGGCAAAGAGTAGTGGGCAAAAGAATGTATACTGTTTCATGTAACGCACCACAGTTTAAGTCAACTACAAACAATTATTATGTGCTCTATAAACTAAACAAATACATAAAAATTCCTAACTTCAAACTAGGTGAAATAAATAAATTAACTTTGAGGCCTATTACCTCATTATGCATGGCATTAACGAGTTTGAAAACAACACATAATAGAGGCCAGAGCATCTGAAAGTATTACTGGAAAATATGAACTTTCAATAAAAATATAAAGATAATTGTTTTTAAACAGCACACTTTGAAAAAAAAAAAAGGAATATTGGTCTCGCTTTCATTGATACGCTGGGATACAACCCTCGTTAGGCAAGTCAAAAACCAGGTACAGAGATACGTTGCACCATTTGCTTGTTACAAAAGCTCTAATCGGTCAAAGTGGCGGCTGTGAAGCGTCTTGACTCCGGCGTCTTTCGCTTCTCCCCGCTGCTGGCACTTATTCGTTCTTTAGGAAAAAGCAGCATTACTTTTTTTCGCCGAAAAAATAATTTTGTGTGTTGTAGCTTGTTGTCAGAGAAGATATATTCCCCTATTTTGCTTTGCTTGTTGCTGTCTACGGGCACTCATGAACATTTGCGCTCATGCATGCACGTTCTGGTGGAGGAACCAGCATTTCCCATTTCTGCTGTTCACATCAGTTTTGTAGCCGCCCCGGGCACTTGTGAGGAACAAACAAACAGGAAACGATGATTCCTGTTTCGGCGACTCGTAAACGAAATCCGAGCTCCTACCAGGCTTGGGCAGTAATCTTCTACATTTTTCAAGTAATTTTGTAATTGCCGCGTTACTTTTTCGGGAGTAATATGTAATATATATTTTGTTACAAAAGAATTGGTTATAGATTACTTTAATTTCTTGAAGTTATTTTTTTTAATATGAGCATAAAAGTAACTGGAGCAATATGAGCAGAACATTCAGCAGCATAAAGAGAGCAAGTTCAAGAAAAAGGAAAACATCACGAAGTGGAGAATAGCCGAAAAAGAAAACAATCTTTGTTTCTATGACCGGTCACTAGAATCCTTGTAAAAACTGGCAAGGCATGTACAAATATACGAAAGGCAAAGATGAAGTAAGACAACGCGGAGTACGCTCTCCGTCGCCTTCCATTGTGTTTTTCTTCTCCCGGACTTGGATAAAGCTCTTCGTGTATATTTGTTTTGTATTTTACACCGTTTCACCCTTTCAACTTCTTCATTGTCTCCCGCCACCTGCACAGACATCGAACACATGTCCGTACCCGCTCGATTCGCGGGTTCACTAACTCGTGTAACAGACGATGTAGCTTCGCGCGAGGAGGTTGAATTTCTTGCGTCTGTGATGTGCGCTTCTGTATTCTAGCAACGCTCTTGAGGCACGGCTGAAAAGCTCCCGGCTGCAAGGTTAAGAGCACCGTCTTCGAAGGCACGGACGACGCTTGTTTTGGTTTACTTGTCTGGGCATGGTGGTCGAGTCCACTCCTCATTTTACAGTCAACTGTCGACATTAAAGGGGGGGGGAGGCCATCTAGGGAGTGCTGACAGAAAGAGAGAGAGAGAACGCGTAAAAGTGGTGTGATCCTGTATTGTTTTGTGAGACCGATCGCCACAGCTTCTCTCGCTCTGTCATGCCCTCCCTCTCTAGGCCTCCACGAATATTGGCATAAAAGTGAGTAACCGGCGAACGATCGATAACCGCTAACCGCCAATTTTGCTCCGCCTGCTCGAGTTTTCGGTCATGGAGTGTCCATCGTCTCTATGGCCAGCTCTTAATGAGATGTTCGAAATTCAGGGCATTAAGGATAACGGAAACCTAGAGTTTCAGTGCATAGTTCGCTTGCCAAAAACAGACATTGTCATCAGCAAGAAGAACAAACTCTTATCTATGGAAACACATCAAGGTAAGCTGGGACACCTGCATTCTGCATTGGATATACATTGTAATGTTAGAACCAAGTTTTCTTTTTTCTTGTGAATAACAGGCGAAACAGCCGAGTCAAAAGGAGCTTTCGTGAGATCGCTTATTTAGCTCCGAATCTCGTAGCGGAGGTAGACGCTGCTACTGAGCATGCGCATCGCTAGCTTTGTCTGCACAATTCCAGGGACATGTCATGCGCGAGATGGCGGCGTGAGTGCATTTTCGGTCGCTTTTCAGCTTACAGGTGAACGGAAGTGCACCTACACTATTTCTCTTAAATACAGTATTTTATTTTTACAAAGACTACCATAATACGGCTGTGTGAGAAATGAAAAGTACTGTTGCAGAACATTCTTTTGAAAAATATCAAAATTGTTTCTGTTGTTTTCTGGAATAGTGTATGGACAAAATAACGTAAAAGTAATTTGTAATGTAACGAGTAAAGTAATCCGTCACTTTTCAGCGAAAGTAATTTTTATCGGTAATTCTTTACATTTGAGGCTCCGGTAACTTGTAATTGTAATCCATTACATTTTTCAAGCAACGAGCGAAATTCTGGCTCCTACTCGGTGAACCAGTATGTGTGTGTGTGTGTGAGGGGGGGGGCGTGCTTGGCAGGCTAGGACTTATTGAGCTTGATTGAGCTTGACTTCGCATGTCTCGTTTATAAAATACTGTAGAGAATAAAGAACTACGCCTCAGGTACAAGGGTACAGGGCACTTATGTTACGGTGCATCTAAGGAGGAGGTTTACGTTTGCGACGCGGTATACCTCGTTCGCGGTCGCTCTCGCTGTCATGAGCTAATAAGATATTTGAGCTCGCGTTTACTGCGGTGCAAAAGTACACATTATTTCTTTGCTCCGCCGTAACATAAGCGCCCCGTACCCTTGTACTCGAGGTGTGGTTCCTTTATTCTCTACAGTTCTTAATAAACTGAGGACTCGAGCAGTCTTCAGACCAGCTCCGGCACAAACAGTCGTCCATGCGCTTCTTACCTCACGTCTAACAACGAAACAGCGACCTAAAGGTGACGCTCGTCAGCGCTTGCCCATGAAGGAGATATGTTTAATCCACTGAACTCTGAGCACATCAAGATGGATTACTTCGGCAGTTCAGCTAGACCCTTTGGAATGCGTGTGGCAGAGTTAGTATCAGCGCCAGTAATGCCATCCGGAAAGCTGTGTGCATGCGCTTGTCTGTCCAATGAACAGCAAGGAGGTTACAATGGGCAGGAGGTGGCGTCCCTATCCCCAATGCATGGAGCGAAGCGTAACGGAAGCGGAGGCGTGGCCACGAGCCGCGACGAACATTTCTTGACCAATGGGAAGCCCAGTGAGTGGGCGCCGCCATTAATTTCGGTGCAAACAACCCTCGCTGCACATGGCATCTCCGTGGCGGAACGCGATTGTGTGCACCGAGGCATGGCGGCACCCATCTGCTATTTGAAACTGGCGCTTAACGGGGAGACTTTAAACCGGTATGGTCAGGAACTGGATGAGATTTGATTATAAACGAACGCCTGGCTGCGTCCAGCAGAAAGTAAGGGACTAGAGCTGAGACGCTCTCAGACGACGCACCGACTGAATCGGTGTCGAACGAGGCGAGATTTCGGTTTCAACACCCCGCCTGACCAGCAGGACCAGGAAGTCGGCGTGTAGCGCACGCTCTCGACACCGCGCGACCCGCGCCTGAGCGCGTCGTCTCGAACGAGTCGTCGTAGCGCGGCTTTCGAAAGCGATCGCGAGTCAGTCATCGTAGGCACGAACGCCGAGAAGACGCTGTGGTGTGTGTCGTGCTGAGCAAGGGCATCGCGGGTTGAGAAAGCCGTACAAATTCTGCTTCGAGAAGATGTTGGTTTCACTCCGCCGTGATGAGTATTCGGGTTCGCATAAACATCTTTGGTGCGCCGATCAGATCAGAAAGCCAGCCGCGACAGCGAGCAGACGAAGCGACCGCGACGAGCAGACGTAGCCTAAGCCTAACGACCAGCGGAGAGCAGACGATGGGAGCATGGTTGAATTTGGTTGGATGAGGAGCGTCGGTGCGCGAGGCAGTCTGGGATGGATTGTTCTTCCGGCGTCGCTGGGTATGACGTCATGCCGGGTCCTGCCCTATTTAAACGTCCTTGAGCACAGAGGCGGAGCTTTGCTGCACGTAAACTTTAGACTCTGCTTGGTTCGTGGTCACACCGGCGTTGCTCATCGGCAGGTGGAACCCGCTACGGCGCAACAGCTCTGCGAAACCTCGGGGCTTCAGTTGGTTTGGCGGCGCAGGTGAAGCAAACGGGAGAATTGGCATACGTCGCCCTCTGTGCAGAAGCGGTGGACACAGCTCCTGACTCACTCGATTTTTTGCGCCGATTACCTCCGCGTTCACAAGAAAAATATACCTTCCAACATAATTGTTTGCGATGTCGCACAAGTAAATGATGAATCACTGAGCTGGCTGCTACCAGGGTCTTGTAGTGGAGGCACAGACCAGGTCTGCCAGCACTTCTTCGGGCGCCTGATGGCGTTCTTGTCCTCATCTGCCGGCACACGTCGTGAAACCAACGAGGCATTTCTGCTGGAGAGAAAAGAAGCTAACATCCCTTCTACCGGCACACCTGAAAAGAAACAACGAGTACATTTCGATCATTAAGAAAAAGCAGTCAATGTATTTGACCAGGTACGCCCAACTTTCAAAAGTTTCTCTGTTGAAGCCAGCATCTTCCATTTGCGTAGACGGCTCAGAAATGGTGCTCGGGAGAAAACGGGTAGAGATTGAAAAAGTGTTCCACAAAAATACGCGCAATGACGTTGTATGTACCGCGTATGTGCTCGAACGTGAGCGTCTTTTTTCGACACATATTTTTTCGATCTCTGCCTGTTCCCTCTCTCCATAAGATTTTTCTTAGCCGCTTCCGAATGGAAGATGTTCGCCACAACAGGAAACTTTCGAAAGTTGAGGTTGGCGAAGTTGAGGTTGATAGGGAAACAAGCACACGTGGGCAGGTTCGACCCGGGTAAACAAACGCACGTGGGCACATTTCGCGGGTAAACAAACACACGTCGGTACGTTTGGCGCGGGTAAACAAACGCACGTGGAGCGCATTTTTGCGGAGTAAACAAACGCACGCGGGCACGTGTGGCGGGTAAACAAACGCACGTGGTGCGAGAGGAGCTGCACGAACTTGCACGCGGTATTGGGCCCATGCAGCGCCTCCTGGCTTGCGTGCTGCATCGCCGCCAGCGGCTCTCAAGGCGTCTGGCGCCGAGCAGCTAGCACGTGGCAACGCCAAGACGGACGCGTCTACCGCTTAACGGAACTCTCGTCAAAGCTTCGGCGTGTTTGCCGCTTGAGGGCGGGACCGGATCCGCTGAAGGCGGCGTCATTTGCAGGCTTTGTCTTCTGAGTGTTAATCGTACACAATGCTCACTGGGCGTTGTTGTTCACACTCTAACCTAAAGTTTGACGGACGCCCAGGGAATTCCATACAGAACAGAAGCGGCTTCCAGCCTTGCAAACACTAGCCAGGCGAAAATAGGTATATGAGTCATGCGTGCCGAATTACGCCGAGCGCATCGTAATTGCAGGTACGGCGTGCCAATATTTACCAGCCCATGTTGAATGAGAATTCAATACACTTTATTCGAGACAGGCAGTCTCGGAGGTTGGGGCAAGAGGCGACTAGAGTCGCCCGATAAGGGCCAGTGCCCCTGTACAGTCAAGCAGCAAAACGTACATTAAAAAACGAATAAAACACAATTGCACCTCTACCCAAGAACACCGTGAATATACAAAATGTGATATTATAAAACACATACACATCAAAGTACCAACAGAGATTATGTTAAACCTAGAGGAAGCTTTTTAATCTGGTTTTAAATTTGTGTGTTGTATTAGAGCTATGAATCAAGGACAGCATTTCACGATGGTGACTTAATAGTTGTGCACTTTGATTAATTATTTTTATTTGCCATAGTAGGCGCGTGTTCTCGACTGAAGGTAGTGCGTATCACGTAAGGTGCATGTGGATGCCCTGTTGATGCAATTTTCTTCCACGAACTCAAGGTGTAGTTTAATTTTGTGGAACATGTAAATGGACAATTTCTCAGTGAGTGATTGCTCTTCTGTAAGAAGAGAGTATTTGATGAAATATGGGTGGGAGTGCTTTTCTAAATACTTTTCTGAAATCTAAAAGTACCACTAATGTATAGAGTTTGGTTTCGAAATTAGTTAAAATTTATTCTTATCATTCGGTAAAAGCTTCTTCTAGTAGAGTTCTTTCTGAAAACCACATTGCAGTTTTCGCAAGGAGGTTATGTTTGCTAGCATGATCAGACAGTCTGGAAGTTACTATCGTCTCTATTACTTCTGAGAATCTTGGTAACACAGATACAGGTCACTAGTTATTTAATGCAGTAATTGGTCCACCTTTGTGTGTCATTAATACTCGGACGATCTTTAGTCTCAAGAAAATATCCCTGTGCCTAATATATTATCACAGATTTAAATGAACGGAAGTCAGATTATATCAGCAAATGCGTTTATTGGTGTAACTTTTGATTCATCATCGCCACGTGCCCCACTTTTCTTAATTAATTTATTACGCTGAAAAATTCGCTTTCCGTGGTTGGTGGCAGAAATATAGATTCTGGTGGGCGTGTCGACGTATAACACTTAAGGCTTTTTTTGTGGAACCAGGATGTCTTTGGATCGCCTGAATGTAAAAAAAATGGTATTAAACAAATTTGCAAGTGTTTTACCTGAATAATCAACACCATGTATTCTAAGGACTCTGGGGATAGTGCTACTCAATTTAGGACATCAGTTCTTTTGCTGTCTTCCATACTTTCAATGGATTGTGTTTAATTGGAATGAATTTTCTTAAATTTTAGTTTGCTTTCTTTTGAAGAAACCTATTAGTAGGAGAAATGTATGTGTCCAATAAACTCATATGAATCATACAATCATATATATAAAATAACATATAATGAACCATATAAGAAAATATATAAGAACACGTGAAACTTGTGAGAAGTTTTCTTATTAGTTTCGGTTCTTATATGTTCTTGTATATCGTGTAGTGGATTATATGTGTTTATTGTTTGCAAGAACTTTCTCGTAAAAATGGCTTTTTCACTGGAGGCGGGCACGACCCGCTGTGGGAAATGGACAACTGGCGTCGGCGGGCCTGGGCCAGAGTAATGCGAACTGGACCGGGCCGGGCTCTTCAACATCGGTTTCGCAGACCTCTAAGTCCTTGTGCTATACAGTAATGCATGCTTTAGATTGAAGACTTACATGAGTGTCAATTTCTACTTTGTAGATAAAATCATGATTACAAAGAGAAACTATTGTAAACCCGTAGCTAAGCTAGTTAATAGTTTACAACTAAAATTTGAAGGAAATTAGGGTAGTAACGATATGTTTTCTAGCAATCTCCAACGTACATAGTTTTATGCATGAAATAAATGTTTTAAGCCCTTATAATTCTGCGATATTTAACATTTGTTAAATTTGAGTATATATTTAAAACCCGGCATGTTGCATATACAACTTTTCAATACGTAAAACATTTTTTTAGCTATGTCGGCAATTTGATATTTCTTTTAAACCGGCAATGTTGCTTTTTGCAAGGTATTTTTTATTGTTTTTAGATATTGCTTGTAAATACTCTTGCTTCTTTTAAAGAGCATGCACATGTTTACATGGCTCAAGAAACCTTGCCCGCGGAAGGCAACTAAGCCATAGAAGCGTTGTAACTTCACGCCTGTCTTTACGTGTTACGCTTGTTTTTTTAGAGCGATGTATGGCGTAATGGTAGGGGCGTAATCGCGGAAGCTTTCAGAACCTTGATTGTAAACACTTCCGCAGTCACACAACTTCATTTGAAAAAAACAGAACAAAACATATCTGCAGTAAATACCACCGGGAGCATGTGAAGAGGAGAGGCGGTTGTGGCATTCTATTGAAGGTAAAATAAAAAAAAAAAAAGCCACGAACAAAAATGGCAAGGCGGCGTGTGGCGAGTATCACCGCTGTGAGATGGGTGCATTTTAAGTTGAAGAGGCCCATTTTCGATAGGTATCTAATGAATGTATTTTTAATTTGGCGCAGTTTTCAGTAGAGGTTTTTGGTGTGGCCCTAATGAAATATACATCAGAAAGTCTTGGGGTAACCCAAAGAAATCCTGGTGTGTCCTCAGTGTCCACCAGACAGACTGGGATGTAAACAGCACACAAAGAATGGCCCAACATTGGCCCAACTGAGCCATATGTTGCTCAATATTGGAATCACATTCGACAATACTGGACTTCCAAAGCCAATGGTTTCCAATATTGGTGAGACGTTGGCATTGGCTGGTCAACATTGGACTGTCAAGCGCCAGTAGCTTTCTAATATTGGATATACGTCGAGCGTAAGCTGTCCAATATTGGACTGTAAAAGCCAATAGCTTTCCAATATTGGATATCCGCCGGCATAAGCTATTCAATATTGAACTATTGGAACCAATGGATCACCAATATTGTCATATACGCCGCCATAACCTGTACAATATCGGAGTGTTACAGCCAATGCCTTTCCGATATTGATTATACGCTGGCTCAAGCTGGTTAATATCAAGCTGTCAAAGCCAAGCGTTTTTCTCGTATTGGTGGATGTGCTAGCATAGGCTGGTCAATGTTGTACTGCCCTAGCCAATCGCTTATCGATTTTTATGTCGCCTAGGCCACAGACCCGCGCCCTTCTTTTTTGTTCTGCAGAAAAGGTGGAAAAGAGTCATTCATGCGCTCGCTCGGGTGATTATTTTATTTATCCAGCTTCATGGGACGTACGTCGCCTGTACTTTATAACAGCGATCACAAAAGCGTTTTTAGCTGCCTAGGACTATTGCAGTTTTTGCCGGTCGCTCTCCCTTCGTTTTGCCTTACCTCGGCATTGATATCTCATTCTTCCGTTTTTAGATTTAATTACTTCTGTTTCTTCCAGTATATTTAGTAAGCATATGAATTCCGTAGCGTTAACGTCTTCTACATTGTCCCCGTCCCTGCTATGTTCGTATCTGTTCCTACGTGTTGTACTTTTTTATATTTAACATTTCTGTGCATATTTTGTCGTTCTCGACGCAGGTGTCAACGAACATAAGCCGCTGCTTACGCCACAACCGAAATGACTTCTACTCAGTGTTACAAGAGCCTATCCCGCTATAAAGTGATCTATCAGACTCGAATGAAAGCTCGAGAAGGCTGCTTCGACTGCCAGTGCACATGTAATCAGTGTAGAACAGAGCAACGACGTAGCAATCGCGACGCAAGAGCATATTGAGCCTCGATGAGACCCGCCGCGCCTCGCTCTGGGGAAATGTAAGCGAGGGGACTCTCGAGCACCGTTAGCTTACTGAAGATGCAAGACGCTACTTTGCCGTCGCGAATCCTTTGACCTTCGAACGGTTGCGATGCCGTTGCGCCCGGCGAACCCTATGCAGCATCTTTCAAAAGCCGTTCGCGCAGCATCGCAACCTTCCGTCTGTGAGCGTCGGCGATTCATCGTGTGTTGAAAGTCGGACGATGTGCTGTCCGTGGTGTCTTTTATGCGAAACTTCTATCGTATAAAAATTTTGCGTTTAAAAACGCAAACCTAACAGTTTACACATAATTTTAAATTTATTGATGAAAATATGTATTTTATATATATATTTTATTTGTTTATTTGTGGACATCGTGCACACAAAATAGTCGCGCTTAGTTGTTCATTTTAAATAATAATGTGGGTTATACGGCGTACAACATAGTGTCTTCGCACTTGCCCCGTTTCGGATCACTTTTTGCGCTGGACAGCTTCTTTGGAAGTTCAAAAGCTGGACTTCATAGAGCTGTCCTGTTCACTCGGTATTGACAGCAGAGTAGACGGTAGGCGTGTTTTTAGGCCAATCGTGTCTCCGGTTTGGGTCCCGTGACTACAGTCTCGAAACTGGTGATAAGGCAGAACACGGCACGTGCCTGAAGTCCGAGGCCACACATACAATGTACTGCACTATTACCTTTCGGTGCAAGTGGCAAATCCTCCTCATTATGTTCATTGTAGGGATGCCCCTTAAAATTAGTCTTTGTGAGCGCACCCACGTTCAGGCCTCGAGATCATGTTTTAAACGCTTGCTTGAGGTACACGTAAGCATTAAGCACAATTGGCCTATACTTACGAGCGAGTTGCATGTTTCAGTCTTATGTAATGGTCTAATCCTTGCGTGTTAACAGTCTTCAAAAAGTGAACTTTAAGATAATGATTTTCAAATATAACAAATGAATACTTGGACACCAATTCAGCGTAGCACCTTACCAATGCATTGGCCAAACAACCAGGGCCATACAGACTTGTTTTCAGTTAGGTTAAGCAACATGTTAAAAACACAATTTGCCATTAGAACTACGTCTGGGATGCTCGACAGATGCTCATGCTATTGCATAACTCGGCACTCGTCCATTATGACTAGTGATGACCGATTTCATGTGGTCATTATATGCTTTAGCGATAATTGCACAATCACTGACGGCGAGATCTTCACTATAGACGTGTTTGGAATAGGAGATTTTGGTGATATGTGTTCCCAAATCATTTCCGAGGAAGATTTAATAAAATACACAGGGTAACATTAAAATACTCGCACGTGCCTGAACACGTTTGCTGTTTTATTTCAGCGAATAACATTGATATCTTTGTCCTGATTTGAATGAAACCAGTCGTTCGAAAAGCCCTCCTTGACCGTTTGTCTTGACGCTTCAGAATGTATCGAATCACGTGATATCCCGTGATATCCAAGGAATATTAGGGTTAACGTGTTTATAATTTTTCTGGGAACGAAATTTGAGATGTGTGTTGAACAATGTTTTGAAACAAAACCAGAAATAATTGGTATCGCAACGACTGCGCAAGACAAAGCCATAAACCCCATCAAAATAATGATCCAACATGTCAAAAACAGACACGTCATCCGCATGTGCGAAATCCAAAATCCTGGATCTGTTTATGTTAGATGGATTATTTATATTATAGATGCCCATAGGAGCATGGCCTTTTAGGTGGAAAGTACGATTAGTAACCTCACACTCGCAATTATTCCCATCGCTGCCATTCAAGAAAACAGGATTCGAAATTGACACAAATTACTGTCGTGTTTGTTCCTTTACTCTTGTCCAAGTTTCTTTGCCGCTGTTTTTTTCCCAAGATGTTCACCTCAAAACAACTAGCCCAACACGTCACATTGTTGATACCAATTCGCCCTGTTCTCTAGAAACCGTATCTACGATTTGATACAGGTCAAAAGTAAAGGCGATAAAAAATATGTAGCATCGACCCTGTCTATCAGTTTAAACAGTAACTTTATAGAAGGCAACAAGCCGGCCAGGCAGCACAACCAAACGGCATGGGACTTCAAAGCTTAACCCACATCCTTAGAGACAAGACTGCTGGGGTTGTCGTCAGCGGATTGTTGTGGCGGGAACTTCCATCGAAGTTTTAGGGAAATGGAACACATTCGGAGTTTTCTGAGAACAGTGACTGACTGCGATACTGAAGTTAAGAACCGCGAGGCGGCTGTAAACGCGTGAGAGACATAAAAGTCTGCAGTTCGCTAAAAAAAATTGTTTTTCTTATAATTTCTAAAAGGCAAACTAAGGTCAGCTGACACATTGCGCATTCATGTTTCGTTTGTGTTTTTGGTTCTAACTAAGTTTGTTGTTTAAGAAAGAAGATCAAGGGAGTCGTTCGGTCAGATAAATGCCTTCACTCAAGCAGAAGTCTCAAATATACCAAAACGCAACTGCAACATAACATAACATAACTAGGGGTGCGAATATTAGAAATTTCGAATACGAATTGAATATTATAAATTTAATATTCATATTCGATTCGTAAATTAAGTGTTTGGTATTTTTCGAATATTCGTCGTAACACGAATATTCGAAATTATTCGAATATTCGAGAACGTATTTGCAAGCGCAAGTTTTGCTTTCCGTTTTGGTTTCGTTACGCAAGGCCCGATTGACAGCGACATAGCCACCTGGAGGCTTTAACCTAAACTGGTGGCGTCGGTGTCGGTAGCGGTAATCTTCGAGTTTATGTTCTCTTGTGACACCTGACTTTTTAAACTGTGCTCACTTTTGCGTTTGCCCACCCGTGTTATGAGCGGATGGAGGTGATTGCGGGGAACCGTCTGCGAAGCAGCGGAACGAACAGGAATCGGCCCCGAAACGAAGAGAGAGGTGCGTTATTTGGAAATATTTTGCGAGGGTGACGGAATCGATGGCGCAATGTACGGCATGCAAGGCAGTGCTTAAAACGCCCACAGGTACGACAACGCCCCTTGTCAATCATCTCAAGGTACGTACACCCTGCGTTGTTGAAAGAGTATCGTGGGATTACTGCTGGTACGCCAGGAAAAGATCAACACGAGGCTGACGGGGAGCCCATGCCAGAAATCAGAATGCGAGCGCTAAATAACAAGGTGGCCGCCATGGTGGCGCTTGATTTACAGCCTTACAGCATTGTGGAAGACCGCGGCTTCACAGAACTTCTGACAGAAGCCGTTCCCAACTATCGCCTACCATCCCGCTCTACACTCTCGCGCGTGCTTGTGCCACGGATGTATGACGATACCCGAAAGAGGGTGAGAGCAGAGCTCAACAGTGCCTTAGAAGGCGGCACTATACCGTTGTTGCTTTCACAAGCGACCTGTGGAGATCGCGCGCTAACGTAAGTTACGTAAGCTTCACCTGCCATCGTCCTCACTCCAAAATTCATGATGAAGCGGTTCACTTGAACATCTCGGACACATGGCTGCCAGTCACAGTGCTCTAAACATCGCAACTATGTTGGACACAATGTGCCGTGACTGGGAGATACCCGATGAATGTGCGAAGTTCATCGTAACGAATAACGGGCGCAACATCTGTGCTGCGGTAAGGAGACTTCCGTGGACTAAAAGAGCGTGCTTCGCGCGTACGCTTCAACTGGCGATTAATTACGCGAGATCCCCTTCGCCGACCATTGATCGCCTGTGCAACAAAATGAGGCATACTGTGGGGCATCACAAGCACAGTTCATCAGCTCAGAAAAGGCTTGAGGAGTGCCAAAATAAGATGGGAAAGGATACACTACGTGTGGTGCAAAACGTGGAGGCGAGATGGAATTGCCAGTATCTAATGTTGTCTCGCCTTCTGGAACTCAAAGAAGCAGCTCACTGCGGAGCTTGCTACCTCGAACTGTGACATCGATGGACTTGGTTGATCAGAGTAGAAAGATGCTTGTTGTCTGATGCCACTGTTATTGCCAGTGCTGAGAAGTACCCGTCTTTGTCCTCCCAAGTTCCAATGATTTTTGGTATGCTCCGCTGTCTAGGTAGCTGTGCTGGGGCATCAGAATTTCCCGCAGAACATGATAAGATCAATCAAGGCAAGGTTCACTCTGTATGAGGAGGACAATGGAAGCCTGCCTTGCTATGTTCTTGGACCCACGCTTCAAGTCCACTATTTTCAAAGCCGAAAAGGAAAAATTAATATGGCTAAAAGCTCTGGTGCTGCAAGTGCTAGCCTCATGTGATGCTACCGAAGAAACCCAGCCGGAAGCTGCAACACAGTCACAAGAGCAAGGCTCAACGCCATCAGCGGATGTTTTGCAAGCATTTGACCACTTAGTCAAAAGTGCAGTGGAAAGCAAAGTGGTCTCAGCTTCAGAATGAGAAGTTGAAGCGTATGCGGAAGAGGCACTGCTAAAGAGAGAGAGTGAACCGTGTGAGTGTTGGCGAACTGTCGGGCGCTTAAGGTATCCGAGTCTGGCGAAGCTTCGCATCAACCACCTGGCAATTCCTGCCATTTCAGTGACGCGTGAGAGAGTTTTTTGTGTAGCTGGAGGTGTTGTTTTCGCTCGAAGGGAGCGCCTCCTAGCTGACCATGTGCGGCAGTTGGTTTTTCTGCATGACAACTTTGAATTTTCCCTACAACTAGAATTTTCGTTATTTGTGTTTTTATTCTCGTTAACACTAGTGAGGCGTTCCGACATGTGAAAATAAAACTGCTGTGAATAAATGCACCTGCCTTCGCCTATTCGATATTCGATTCGATATTCGAAGCTAACTATTCGTATTCGATTCGTATTCGAAAATAGTAATATTCGCACGCCTCTAAAGATAACTTCAAGTCAGTTGGCTTTAGTGTGCAAAACAAGCCCCTATTTAGGCAAAATTGAGGCAACATAAAAAAGCACATCTTCAGGGGCATCGTGTTTCGAAGTTCACATATGCTAAACTAGGAATAATTCGAATGGTGTGCCTGCCTTCACCGCCCAATTGCATTCGTCGCATATGTTTATAGGATTTAGTTTTTTCCCGAATGGACAGCGGAAGACTTGTTGATTTGGAACACCCTCTTAAAGTTGTTTAATACTTCATTCATTCGTCCTGCTAAAATATTACCCTACCCATTCATTCGTCCTTGTAAAATATTACCCTAACCAGAGGTGGAGATAGTATTGAATGTGTTTCGTTTGTGTTTTATTTTTGATGGGGCCAAGAATCCTCGCCTCAAACACACATTAGATAGTGCTTGTCTTTTTCGTGTTTATTTAGAAGTAACGCAAAAATAATCAAGCAAAGTAGACAAAAATTAATCAATTGCATTTTACTATAAATAATTTACTACAGTACCCAGGCAGCACACCAATGTTTGTCCGACATTAGCCTAACATTGGCAAAGACCGGCCTCAATATTGCCACAATATTGGAAGCGCTACCCAATCGAACGGCAGCCCAGTCATTGGGGGCAATGTGGGGCTATTGTTCAGCCATCGTTCGAGCCAGTGTTGGCCCTGTCATTGGGGCCAATGTTGGGTCATTGCTAAACCTTTGTTCCAGCCAATGGTGGTTCCACATTGGCAAATACCGGCGTAATATTGGAGAATACCGGAAGTGCTACCCGATTGCATGTTGGCCGTCACTGGTACCGATGTTGGGCCATCGTTTCACTCGCCCAGCTGCTTGCAAATGCACTCGCCAAGCTGTTTGCAAAAGGGAAAGGTAAACAGACATAAGATATTGTTTTGAAATCACCTAGAAGTTTATTACACACAGCCTAATATGTAGACAAGTACAGACGAAGCAGACGAGTACAGAGTAGGTAGTATGATGTGAAGAGGCACTACTCAGCAGTTCTAGAACTTACAGTATTGCAAATCAAACAACAACCGGCATAATTATTTGGAAGTGTCAGTCTCCCGGCAGGCGGCAGAGGTTTCCCCGTAATTATACAGGCAGTCGCCCTTCATTGGCGGTGTTGGTTCATCGAACGAAGTTTCATCGACAGATCATTTCATTGACATGCGATGTTTCATAAAAGAAACTCAGAATAGCTTTTTTTTCTTTTGTAATACGCCGCTGCAGTTCCACGGAGAAGCGGCGTGAAAGGTGGGCTGGGTTGGTGAGCACGCGCCTCTCAGGAATACACGCGCGACCAAATGCCATTACAGCGCGCAATTTGCTTAACGAATGTCGATGAAACATTAATGTCGACAAAATGCGTATCTACGGACCGTGGCCACGAAACGTGTTTTCACAAAACGCAGAGATAATAAGAAAGTCAGTATTTTACCTGAGTTGTGACATATATTTCAGACAGGTAATGGAACGCGACTGCACAATAAATCTCCGGGGAAATTTTTTCCCCGGCTGCCAGGAAATAGGCACTGCCTGATTCTAGACGTTATGCGAGAGAATACCCGTAGGAGAATTGTCCATTGTCGCCAAGTAGGTTGCAAGCGCACTTTCCTTGAATATACCGGACTTTAAAATATGTAATCCGAGGTATATGTCAACACGAGCACTGCAGAACAGCCACTCGAACACAAAAACTAGAAGGAAGGAATCCGTGAAGATTCAACACGATGTAGCAGTGGCTGCCATTCGCCGACCCGAACACTAAACGATTCATAAGAATGTCTTGGTCGTCTCTGAAGATATCGATATGGGTAGGACATTGCGAAGGAGACACCATTTACCACAGAAGCGAAATCCACAGTAGGCCCGCAGGCTGCATCACACGCGAAACTAGGTCCGGTCTTCACGGGCATTCCCGGATTGTCAACGGCTCCGTCCTCCGTCAAACCACGTGATCACGCTTCTGCCATTAACCGCGCACAGAGAGCGAAGTCAAGCGATAAAAATCAACAGTTGAATAGTCCGGCGTGTGCACAACTTCTTCCACGCTTTCGGCTTAGGAAGACTGAGAAAAAGAGAGAAGGAGTAGAAAGGAGTAGCTCTCATTAGTAAACATGTTTAGAGTTTGTTAGTGGAAATGAAGTCTTAACAGATAAGCAACACGGCTTTCGACATGGCTAGTCTACAAGTACCAACTTAGCGGTATTGACTCATGATTTTGCATCATTTATAAACAGAAGCAGTCAAGCTGATATAATATTTCTAATTAGGTTGACAAGGTCAATATAAAAAAAATTACGCAAAATATTAAAAAAATAAAGAGCTCGTCAATCGCAACAGGCAACAGTTCGGAGATCTCAGAAACACCACTTCTGTTAAACTTCTTGTGAATTCCTTGATTCCTCAAGCATTTGTTCCTTGCCATCTTTTATTTTTTTGATTTATTATTATCATGAATGACATTTTTGTAGGACTGAGGTTATATTTTGATCAGTCTGCGCTCTGTTATGAAATGAATGGTTGTAAAGGTCAACGTCAGTTGAGTCAGTGCACCTGGGATTGATTGTGATGTGGTGTAACTCTTGGCAGTTGTGTATTAATTATCAAAATATTTTTTTAATATTTTTGATATTAAAAAATACCTTAAAAAGAAAGCCCCTTCAGCTTAGGTATACTATCGAAAACAATAGCCTATCACAGGTCTCAAGATAGGAATATCTGGGAGAGTAGATAACCAACGAATTAAGCTAAAATAAGGATATTGACTACCCTACATGTAATGTTCTTCGCAAATTATTCTACCTCAATAGAACTTTAAAACATTTGCATCGGACACCAGCTTACTAGCTCATAAAAAATTATTCGGCCAATGTTTGACTATTCTAATATTGTTTAGGATCCCTTTTACGAAATTAAATACTACAAAGGTTAGACAGGGTTCAAAATAAAGCTGTTAGACTCATATTTAACACGTATGGAAGGAAAAATGTTACAGATATAATCCAGGCAGCTGGCCTTCCATCAATGTGCGGAACGAAATCCAGTATGGAGAGTACAATTCTCATACCAAATAATTCATGGCCAGTATAAAAGCGTTCCTGATATTTATATAACTTTTTTTGATATCTATTCCAAGAGACAACGGCATAGACTCACCATGGTCTTACATAAATGTCGCAGTAACTGAATTAACATTTCGTTTTTTTTCACAAACAGTGGTGTAGTGGAACCGGCTTCTTAGTTACACGGTTGAACATGATGATGTAGACATGTTTATTGCGCGTCTGGTATGACCTGTTTGAATATTTTTCCCAGTTTCATACAATGGGGTTCTTTTGCTTGTATGGGACTTTGTGAATTAATACTATTTCTAGTAATGTATACCCACTCGCTAGAATATCTTGTGAGATTTTGTATTACTAAATTATACAAAATAAAAAATCATGTTTTTATCCTACTATTTATCATAAAGAATTTCCAAAAATTTTGGGCTTAAAAATATTAAAAATATTGTGATTTTGGAAAACATTAAATCTAAACATTTTAAATTTGTTGTTGACGTAATGGCGCCATATCTGGCACACATCTGTAATTGGTGTTTCTCGTCTAGATACGTTCCTTACAAAGTGAACTTGCATATGATTGGGTGGTGTATAAGTGTGGTAATAGGAATTCGCTGGCAAATCTATGGACCTATATTTGTTCTGCCTGTATTTTTGTTTTTTTGTGGGGGTGTAAAAATTATCTAGTGTGGCTTATATATTTTTTTCAAAAACCCGTACTTCATTAGTCTTAGTTTGGCTTTAAAATAAGAAGATCCTTGGTATCTGCACTCGCCTGACAAATAGAGATGGACCTGTGTAGCATTAAAAACAAACTTTTTGCACTTGAAATTTCGTATGTATTTCAGTAAAGCTTTTGATTGCATTATTTATAGAGAAAAGTATACAAAAATTAGACCAGTACGTCATTTGTGATTCATCACTTTCACTTTCGTCTTCATATTGAAAAGGACGAAGGCAGTGTGCATAGCTTGATGATCATTTATCATCTGTTATGCCGATAATATATGCTCTCCTCCAATACATCATTATGGGGCAATTACTTGTTATTGTTTATTTGATTAAAGATATCATCAATATTGTTCATGATATTTATTTTATAATGTTTGCAGACGACCCAAGCCTTTTCATCTTTGACGCGAATACGGAAAAATTAGTAACCATAAGAAATACATCATTGTCTCCATATTTGCGATATGGTCAAAGGTTTTCTTCCTGTGAAGTTGTTGCTTTTCTTATTCAATGAAGTTTTACGGTTTTCTCCGATTGTAATAAAACCGACTCAGGAATTAATTTTCAAAATTTACAGGTTTACAAATTTACAAAAACAAGAAACCCTACCCATAAGATATAAGCTTCCTGCAAATTTCGCAAGCAATTGCACAATGTTGTCTGCTTCAAATTTTTCATAAAATACAAGTAAACCAAATAACAACTATATTACTGAGGACAAGTCATCGGCACCCATATATTGTATCTAACGATTGGTGGTGGTGTCCTGATAATATCACTTAAGAATTATTTGCTACCAAACATGACCACACCGGTGGAGTGCATAAATTCGATTGTTTACGTCTTTATAATGCAAATTGTATTGTGTGCCAAAATGTTTTTTCCGGGCTAAAATTTTTATGAATCAGTTTATACGATAGATTAGGCAATGACACACAATAGACCCTTTTATAAGTCCATCCAAGCAACATTGGCGGTCGCCATTGCTTGGGCACGAAGCACGTGAATGGATCCGAGTCCTTGCCGAACACTGACGCAGCCCTCTTGTCGCACACATGCTCAGATTATGTGGTGAAAAAATGCCGGACCGGCGTTGGTGTGGCCTTTTGAAAAGGGTGTATTACTTCAAGTGGAGAGAAAGTGTGGACAAGCGACTCTTTGTTCGATCCTTTCCTGAATCACCCAATGTATCATTTGACGTGGCACGTCTGATAGCATAGTACCTAATAGATTAACGTTCTGCCATGAGACACACCCAGTCTGTTGCACAACGAGCTGTCCCAACAGAACGGTAGTTGGAGCGGTCATAACCCGGATAAGGCGCCCAGGGGTCTGTTTTTTGTTCGCAACGAGGAGGAGAGCGAGACCTAATTTGCCTCTCGCGGAGCGAGCGAAAAGAGCGTTCGTAGCCGGTTCATCTGCAAACACGAGTGAAGAACGCGGTTTGTCTGCTACGGCTCGCCATTTTCAGACAGAAATAAACCAGGCAGCACTGAACGTCGTCTGCTCAGGGGCCGGAAGAAACGTTCAACGTCTGTTACAAAGCAAGCGACGTGGCGAAGTGAGATCGCAAGCGGGCTGAAATTGTGATCATCTGCTCTCTCATATTGAAAGCAATTGATGACTCGCGTTTCGATTGCACATCTGAAGTTTATTGATATCGAACATAAGCTGACAGACCGGTAAATGAAGGACTACCAAGGACAAGCGTATTTGTGGCCACGAGACCTCTTTAGCTATTTTCATGTTGGTGAGACGGTCTTACCAAAATAGTGTCCCATTGTGAAATTGCAAATGGGTCAGAAATGTCTCATCGGTTGATTACGGGCAAGCTGTGGCGCCACGTCCAATTAGTAGCCAAGAATGCTTTCGTTCTTACCTTGACCAAAATCAGGCCCATGAGGCGCGGTAGGCCGTCGGGAGCCAGAATCGAACGGGTCACTTCCATTTCCTACCCGTGGGTGTCGGTGGAAATTATAGGGCGAAGTTTTTCTAGCTGCCCTCAGGCTCATCAAGACAACTAAATGTAACCCTAAATAAACTAGAAACAAAAAGCGAGCGAATATTCAAGATGTTGCATCAGCCCCAGCTGCCGATGCAATTGAAGCCGAGTCGATGAATGAAGCAAATGCGCGTCTTATCGATTTCGCCGACACCCACGGGGGTGTGAATTGGAAGTTGCTCTTTTAAGTCTCGTCTGGGGCGCCCCGTGCGGCATTTGGGCCGCTCCGGCCGCCGGTCCGTTAGGCCAGCTTATAGTGTCGCTGACTACACCTTAAGCAACAACAAACGTCTAGAAACTTCAAGAAACAAGTGCTATATTCCAGGCTCGACATATGGCCGCCGAACCAACGGACAATCGGCAATTCAAAGATCGGTTTCGCAAGCCTCAAATAATAACGTTTGCTTCCGATACTTACGCTATACGTAATAAATCTCCATCCCACCTTCTCTGCCAAAATCGGCAATTCGTAACGTATGCTGCAAACAATGGCGGTGCGAGAAGCAAAACCAATAGGCCTGTTGATCTCAGCCAGGGGGCGCTGTAGCGTTCACGAGACGTGACCACGAAAGAGGCGCCTCCACTAGCGTTCACAAAACGCGACCATTTAATGCGGACGTGAAGTGGCGTCCCAGCGTCCCATCATGCACCTTCCACGGACGTAAACTAGCGTTTCTGAGCGTCGTTCCTCGGCGTCTGCTCATGGTTCATGCCATAGCCTCCTATACACTGGCAAAGCCTGGCAGATCGCCACGAGAAAGCGGCCGCCTAAAGGGAAAACGTGGAGCGGCAGACAACGGATGAGAGGAGAGCCACGTGACTGTCGCTCCGCTGCGTCGAGACGCCGAAACGACACTTCTCCCGAGCGAACAAGTGTGTTTCGGGTCCCCGCCGCTGCAAAAGCTGTGCGCTGACGTCCCGGTTCCCCAAGAAATGGCTCTTCGGTGCTTTGTGTTACGAGATCCTCGCGCTCCAAAGTATGCGACCGGGCGCTCTATGGCTCCGTCGTCGAACTGCCAGGCTTTATCAGTATACAGCAGGCTATGTTCATGCGAACTGACAGAACACTTGAAAAGGATGCAACGGTACGCACAGCGGAAACGCGACTTAAAAATATATGATGTTGCTCGCCATGGGCGCTGTTTAAAACTAGAGAGCTACGGGTCTATGTAAAGCGAAGCGTAGCACCCGCCGACGTGACGCTGAGCATTTGAGGTTCGCAAAGTTTTATCAAATTTTGTTTTATCTGCATCACTTGAGGGGAACTGTGATGTAAGGCATACACTCGTCGGGTTGGAATGAACGAAATATGTTCAAACAGATGGCATTCTCACATTTAGAAATATAAATTGTGAACGCTCAAAAAAGAAAACAGTGAAGAAATTTGTTTTTAAATATTTTTGAGTATGTTGCAGTCCAGTTGGCGCTTACTTCAGTGAATGAACTCCGCGTATTGTTAGTAACCTTAACACTGCTTCCAAGTATATACGTATATACACATATATAGCTGTATATACGTTCTGAGGCGGCAACTGCCACTTGTGAATCTAGAGAGGCGCAATGATTGCTGCCCTTTTCCTCGTAATACAGCTCTTAGGTCAGAGCGAATCGCAAACAATCGTATGCGACGGTGATTTCCCCAACGCTACCGAGGTAAGATAATATTCCATATCTTACCGTGGTTGCTTGCTGAGCAAAAGGTTTTTAGTAAGATTGTCAAACATAAAGGCGCTGGTTTATACGAAAAGACAACGTTACTGGGCAGACGAGCTGGTTCCTAAATAATATAGTAAATTTGGAGACCTGTTTGTTCAACATTTTTGCTTCCGTCCCGGGTTTTTTACGTTGAACACACAACTTTAAAAATTTTGATTAAAAAAACTATATTATTTTGGCGGTGGTCCTAATAGTTGTGTTGTTTATATTGTACAGGCTAATAGACAAACCAATTTTCGTGCCACTGAAACATTGTGAAGCCTCCCCAAGTTTTATATTTTAATCAACCTGAGATATAACTTGACTTTCACAGAGCCAGCCAAGGTGCATTTTTCGCAGACAGTTCTTCTGCTAGTGCGACTGAAGAGCGCATTTTATCTGCTACGGAACGCAATAGTGACACAAAAATAAATCATTGAAACACGGTGAATCTTTAGGTAACAGAGCCGCAATAAAGCTTATTCTTGAATGCAAACCGGGTGTAGAGTCAATAGAGTACGCAATAAAATATGGGAAAAAAACTACCGCGTCCATTTTGATCGCTTCGCAACAGCGGGGCACAGATGCAACATCCGTGGTCCTATAGTCTCATGTTGCTGGCGATGCTTTACTTTGACAAAGAAGCAGAAAAACAAATAAAATGTGTACCTTATTTGTTTTCTTTCAAATTGTTGAGTGGTAAACCAGGCATCGCAAGTTGTACAACTATAAATAAAGCGGATAAGCATTCGAACAACTTCAACTCGTCGATGCAAGACACACACGCTTAGCCTATTGTCTGTCTTTTTTCTTCTTCGCTTTTTGTCGCTTTTTCTCGTTCTGTTCGTCTCGAGACCACCGATGTAATGGCTTAGAATTCGCTGCGCATTAATTTGCTCCCGCCTTTGCACTATTTGGCCGCGAAAAAGCGGCTAGGCAAAGCTAGGCCGTTGTAGTGATCGTCTGCTATTTCACTTTGGAAACAACTGAAAACACCCAGGTAGCATATTTCTCTAAGTCAAAATGTGGATCTTGGCTCGAAATCTGTGGCGTTAAAAAGCCAGAAGAAGACAAGATAGAGCCAGACTTCCCCTTCTTTGGCCAGAGTCTAGGTGTATTGGCCCGAATTCGCCAGACAAGTGCCAAAGTTAGGTTTCACAACTCATTTTGTATCTGTCATCATCTTTGTGCAGAAATCACAAAATGATCGCAAGGTTAGGGTTCATTTTTTTCTTTATTTGTGTCAGCTAATTTTTGTTCCGGAGAGGCAAAAGTGCAAGTGCCTGACAAAGCCTTAGACCCCTTCTGGGTATGCAGCGGGCTACATAGAGATATGAAACACGAAAAAAAAAACATTATACAAAACTTTCAGATAAGTTTGATCGCCTAAAAATGAAAACAACCAAATAATCAATAATCAATTGCATGGAAACACTAAAGCATAAGGATTACAAATATCTTTACGGAAAATTTCAATATTCTAAAAACATAGGAGTTGCGCGCAAGTTTGTACTAGGGTAAATGGACAAAATATATCAAATACATGTCGCTAAAACGAGAGAGAAAAATCCAAAATACAATGACACCTTTTGCATAATAGCAGAGTAAGCAAATTGCCTTTTGATTAGTCCAAAAAATCAATAATATAAAGGAAAATAAATTGGCGCAAAACAACTGTGAGAGAACTGCATATATTTAGTTAAATATTGTTTAAATATGGAAAGTGATACATCTAAATTCCGTTCAGTTCTTCAGGTTTCAAAATTGTTGGTGCCCGAAAAGCTAAAGTTATATGTCCGTAATTCATTCTTATCGTAGGTACTTCACGTTTCGCTCATTCATTTTTGTACACTGGTGTCAGCTCACTTTCGTGCGTTAAGTAGGTTTTATTTCTTTGTGTGAATTGAAGCAGTTTAAAATAATACAGTTAATTTGCCCTACAATGTCGTGTATCGAAATACAAATGTTCAGTTCGCAGATTACTGTGATCTCTTATGTATTCCTCGAACATGCGTAATTTCTTAGGGGTAATCATTTATTATAATTTGAGGCAGTTGTTGTTTTCCAAATCAAGACTGCGTAGCTAAGTTTTGAAATAAATAAAGAGTGATACATAGCTCTAAGCAGCGAATCGGGATGAGCTCAAATCTTATACAGTGTGCCGATAGTTCTGGAGACGACACCTTCAACTTAGTAATACGGCTACTGCTGATAATTCGTAACTAAAACAAACACCGAGTAATTTTTGCTCCTTTATTTGCTTCAATTTCAAACCTTCAACATTTATATTTATGCTATCGTCGTCCCGTTTACTTACTGGTTTCAAAATTATGTATTTTGTTTTGTTTCAGTTTATATGCACTTCTTTTTCTTGTAACGCTTGTGAAAGTTTTAAGAAATAACAGTGTGCAGCTAGTTCTCTATTTTATTTCGTTTTTCATTGAACAATATGTTAGAATCATCAGCGTACATAATACCTTCCTTGGGCCAGTTACCTTCGTCAATCCCTTATACTAAAAATAATAAGGGGCCTATGATTGATCTCCGGCAAACACCATGCTGTATATTTGGTGGGAGAGAGACATTTTAGTTACGTACTGATACCGATCAGTCCAATAGCTTTGTACTAGTTTTGCGCAATTCCGTAGCGTATTTATTAGGTTTCTGGATCAATATTTCGTGCTGCATTATTCACTGCTTTCGTTTGATAAAAAAAGACCGAGACATACAGTTTGTATTTATAAGGCCATCTATTGTCTTTGACCTCCAGGAGTGCTAGTTTTGTAGATTTATGTTTTTTTTAAATCTGTATTGAGAAGACGTTAAAACTTTGTGTTTTAATAAAAATAGACTCCAGTAATAATTGAAATATTGATTTCAATTTAAAAGATAAAACAAAACGTATTCTACAATTGTTTATGTTTTCTCACTTCCGCCGAACGCGGGTATAATTCTGACTATTGTAAGCTTGTTGAGAAAATCTCATTTTGTAACATTTTATTTGCTTAGCTATCGAGAACGGAACTTATTGAATGGCACCATATATTTAATATGTCGGTGCTCAATCCTCAACTCAAAGCGAACTGTGAAATCACTGCGGTTGTACGGGCAAGGAGCACCGGTGCGATGACCCAAGCTTCCACCGTGCTTTTAAGCACACCATAGAACTTGGCATCCGCAAGTGATGATAAGTTCCGTCAGTCCACTCATTGGCCACGAACGGTAATTGAAATATTTGTTTACGAACTGATTATTGACGAGCACATACGTCCGAGGGACGCCGTTTTCGTGTCCAATGCGTAGAGTTGATCGGCTGACAGTCATTTTGCCTTTAGAGGCATTGCAAAGAGGATATTTAAAACCATACAGACGTGATGATAACATTATAGCACACTGACATTCATGTGCAGAAGAACGGGCCCAGCTACAGAAAGCAATATTAACTCGTAAAAATCATTGTCTGTAACTTGTAGTACAAAGACGAACACACCTTCGAGCATCTAAGTTTAATAGTATGTGTTGATGAATAGTTCTATAGCAGGTCCTTTCATATACGTCATTTGAGCAAACGCCAGCTAGTCACTTGAAAAACAAACCCCAAAAACACTGCGATCAAATGCAGCTATCGCAAAGAAAGCACGTTATATTAAAATCTTCAGAACTGCCAATTCGTAAAACTGTCGATTAGTACCGAATGTTAAGATCGCAGGAGCTTCTTCGCAAAAGGTTTCTGTGATTTTATGGTTACCTGGGGTTGAAACCTTCCCAAGGCAACATGCGACGCAAACATTTCGCATTGATTCTCAGACATTCCAACAATGAAACAAAGCCAAGAGTGTGCGAAAATTGCATGCTAAAAGTCTTATCGATCCCCGAACACATCCTGGAATCCGAGCACCGCTACGGCGATATGACCGATGCTGTCGCACAGGTGCTAATATCTAAAGCGATCTTCCACAGAAAAGGTATAAAGTCTTATTATTTCAGATTTTTCACGTTATAAATGTGTCAGAGGCACGAAGAGTCGAAATTGTCGGCAAGCTGCGGCACATTACGACTACCATGCACCGAACAAACTCGCATCCACCAGCTCTGGGCGCTGCCGTCTTACCGGTGACATCACGGCTCTTGCGAGGTCACGTGTCGAGTAGTCACTCGGTTGCTATGGGCACGGTGCCAGCTCAGCTGGTTGCTGTGCTACCTGCATGTGACCAATCGCGGTGAGAGGCGGCACACGGAAAAGCGAGCAATACGT
>JAZHYW010064206.1:0-23847 GCA_037355805.1 Ixodes ricinus
TTGTTCCGTACTGAAAGTCCCCGAACCTCGTTTTCGGTCAGGCTGCACCAGTTATATCGAGAATGAGCGTGAACAAAAAGGAGCATCATGAAATTACACCTGTGGGAAGCTGGTTCAGAAGGAAATTAATAAACCAAAATAAGTCCTTTCAAATATCAGGAATTTATTATCTTCGCAATTCAGGAGCTCACGAGTTGCTTAACTGTGTGTTTGTTTAGGGGAAGTCAGTCAGCCCCGATGGGCGCCTGGCGTCTCCGCTGTAGATAAGAAATTTAGAGAGTGCAGTACGACCGTTAGCCTGGGGTCTTTCACCTGCATCACAGTAGTGGTTACACAAGCATACGTCGGCTCACTGCACGACCAGATCGAAATGGGCAGGAGTGGAGATTTCTCGGTTCTGCAGCACGAATGTTCGCTCCACGTGCTCCAAGCTGTGGTGCTTTAACACACGCGCCGGCTTTGCGTCCAGTGGCACGGACTCCTATGCTAAGCTACCTGTTCTCTCAACACTTCCTTACAGAGTGACACAGAATGCACTCCAAAACCTGAGTAACTTTTTTGAATATTTATTGATAACTAAATTATAAATAAAATATAGGATCCAATTAATAACGATTGTAAAGAAATTAATTTGACTCGTTGCATTTTTATGTGTTTATAACATTATTATTTTTTCTCTAGCACGATCTTACAAAGTAGCTAAAGCAACCGATCAAGCAAACCTTCCCATCACAAAAATACAGCGAAACCCGTGTCAACGTCCTCACAGAATGCGCGGTTCGTAATCACTTTGATCTACAGAGCGTTCCAAGGGAATGCGCAGCTCATAACACTGTTTTAATCGAAAACGCGATCTGCGCAGGAAAATAATTTCTTTTCCTGTGCGTGCCCGGCGAGGATCCTTATGAGCCCTGATAAGTTACGAAGTTAAACAACTGGCCCAGTTTCCTAGCTTAGTACATGAACAAATCTTGTGCGCCATTTTGAGAATTGGCGTTGCAGTAATTGGGTCAAATTGAGTTAAATTCATATTCGAATTATATGCATCACCTAAACATTTGCCCGCTTCGTACTAGGACATGAAGATCACATTGATGTTAAAATAATTTAAGCACTACCTGTTCACTTCATCTTAAGATATGTCACCGTTTCGTGAAAGGACTTAAGAGTCTATGCAAAGTTAATGGCAGCAAACATCGAAACCCTTACGCGACATTAAAATAAAAGTTATGCACTCACACAGCGTACGTAAGCAAGCAATCTCTGATTCTTATATCTAAACATGAAAAATAATAGAACGTATAATCATAACCCATGTTTGCATACTTTTTTTAATTGTGGTACTTTATTACATTGTAGGTTCCAGGAGAAAGATGAACTCATCCGACGGTCCTTTTCTCTACAGAAGACGCCTTCTCATCTGCAGATGTCCAAGTCCAGGTGGAGGACCTGTCGGTGGATGTTGGTGACGTCATCCATGGCGTCAGCCTTATGATCGCGATGTATTGGACTTTTGATATTCAATAAGCAACGGGGATCAGGTTCACCTTGGCTTTTTTGAGCGCACGATTGAGGTGAAAGAAACACCACCGGAAAGGGTTGCCCTGAAGCTTCTTGGCGGGTTGCAAGCTTTTACTAATTACTATTTTTGTTGCTTTTGACCTTTTTCAAGTTTTTTTTCATTTTACAATAAAAACGTGGTTGACATTAATGTTGGCTGACATGAGTGGCAGGACATTTTTAAATGTCTGGATTGTTTGTCTCTAGAAGTTCTCAGTTAAATTTTGATGCCGGCACATTGCCAGGGAGTATTATTCTCATATCTCTGAATCCTCCTCGAAGTGCCTTTTTAAAGGGATGGTGAACCGAAATTTGGATTTCAGAAAAACAATGCAAGAGCTATAGGCGGGACGCTACAATCCCTACAACACTACTCGGAAGGCGATATCTTGAATGGACGGCCGTATTATGAGAAAAAGAGGTCGAGATTGAACGAGGTCGACGAGGCGCGTGACGTCAAGATATCTCGTTTCCTCCTCTCTTCGCTTCGCCCCCTCAAGGCGGCGAGGCGGAGAAGACGCGAGGCCGTTCGCTCGCCTTCTCTAAGAAACAAGACGAAAATATATCTGTCAAATACGCCTCCTCTCTTTTTTCTTTTTTTGAAAATAGGGTTTTTTGTTTGGGATATCGCTGTATGTGGGATGTTTTGGTGTTCGTAGCATCCCGTTGCACGCTTTTGCCGCCGTGTTTTGTGGAATTCAGATTTCGGTTCAGCATCCCTTTAAAGAACTTGACACGCAAAGAATTCAGAACTCTCTCGTACGACAGCTGACCTCAGAAATCGCCCCTCCAGCACACCTGAACAAGCCAGTTAGCTGAGTCTCGGGGTCTGAAAAAGGGCCCTGTTGGAGCTCCGCGAGACCGATGGTGTACAAAAGCGACCCCTAAAGTGGAGAGTCGCGGAAACTCTCTGTGGTTGTGCATAGTTTCCAACGGGACTCGCAATTATAGGGATCACGCGAGTCCCTAGGTGTAAAAAAGGGCACCAAAAGCACCCAATTTAGGGGGATACGGTGATTCCCTGAAACTTATGAGGTACAAATAGTTCCTGAATTTACGGGTGTCTCATGAGTACCTCGGTGTAACAAAAGGCGTCAATAAGCACCTTAATCAAATGGGATCTGTTGACTCCCTGAGAGTAACAAGTGGTTTCAAATAATTCCTCTAATCAGGGGTGTAACATAAGTACCTGAATGTAACAGAGGGCGCCAAACAGCACACGAAGTAAGGGGGCCGGCTGAGGCCCGTGGACTTTGAGGGGGTGCTAAGTGATCCCGTATATTTCGGGATCAGTTATCCCGAAATATACGGGATCCCCAACTTGAGGGGATACCATATACACCCCATGGGAGTCATATATGGGACACGGTCTGACTCCCCTGAGGGGAGTACCCATAAACACCCTTTCTTAGAGTATGGGACCCAATGGGGTATTACATGGGCAGCCCGAGTTTAACCTGCCCACTCTTTGCCCTCGCGCACCCCACCTACGTGCTGAATTTGTCTTGGTGTGGCTACTTTGGGACACACGGGGGTATTTTACAGGCACCCCAAGTTGGTCATGCCTATGCTGTGCCCCCATAGAAACCACCTCGGTGCTAACCCTACCACGCGCAGCCGAGGTTAAATCCATGGGGAATGGCAGGGGCAGCGGAAGGTGGGCATGCCCACGCGTAGGTGGTTTACAACCCACGGCGGTGCTGCGTCGGCAGCCCACGTGGAGGTGCCCTCGCTTTGGCCGCATTCACGCTGACTTTGTCCTTGCGAAACCGACGTGGAACCTTCGATGGTATTGCATGGGCAACCGAAATTGCCCATGCCCTGTTGGACTGACGTAGGACCCACGGGGGTGAAGAAGACCGGGGACAACAGTAGCTCCACAAAGACTCCAGGGTTGCTAAACTCGTGAAACGCAAAGTTGGGCCCGAAGTTCGCCGAAGCCTGCTGATTGGGCTCTCGCGACGAGGGCGTCACGCGGGACGAGATGCTAATTATTCAAACTTTCCCGGTGCTCAAATTCCAGCGCGATTGTGAAACACAAAGTCGTAGCGAGCTTAGTCGGAGCGCGCCTGATTAACACCGTACTTACGGCCAGCCGATTGAACGGCTGCACTGACTAATTCGTGCTCGCGTGTGCCTACATCCATACACAGCGTTAGAGTCGATGTTCTTTATATTAATATATTAGGGCGCCAAACGACGAGGAAGGAAATACGAGGAAGACTGGAATGAGCGCCAACTGACAACTGACATTTAATTTCCGAAAGAGAAGGAGAAGCAAGAAGTTCCGGCAGTCATTGAAACAGAGAAAAGAAAGAGAAAAATGTCTAAAATCGTATGTTAGGCGTAAGCTAGTGGAAATGCAGCGTGCTGGTGAAATTACAGTGTAAGAGGGAAATTACATAAATGACGAGGACAGGACGACACATTTCTCCATTTTCTGGACAGGTCGGCTGGTTGAGGGACAAAACATAACAGAGTTCACGTTTGTATAAACTCGTGGAAATAGAGCGTGCTTGCGAAGTTACGGTGTGTGAGCATAATTACATGAATAACGAGGAAAGGACGACACATTTCTCCATTTTCTGGACAGGTCGGCTGGATCAGGGACGAAACATAACATAACAGAGCGTGCTTGTGAAGTTACGGTGTTTGAGGATAATTACATGAATGACAATGACATGACGACACAGAAATGTCCTTGTCGACAGAAATGACAGGACAGGACAACATAGTTATGTGCCGTCCTGTCCCCGTCATTTATGGAATTCTACTCTAACACGGTATGGACCGACGCGAGGCGCGGCTCTGTTTACCAACACTGCAGGAAGGCCGCGCATGCGCAGAAGCTATGTGGCCAGAAGCGTACAGTCTCTCCGTGTTTTCGCCATTGCTTTGTGTGGCGTGCGCTCGTTGTTGACGTTGTAGAGGCGCTTCTAGCTTTACTTGTGAGTTGTGTTTCCTTCCAACGTGTATCGTATGTTATGCCAGACTATTTGAGCTCGCTACCCGTGCCGGATCGGCAGCGGGATCGAGACAAACTGTGCTTGGACGGCGTTGCCTTGGACGATCCGCACGCCGTAAACAAGAAGTGCTGGAGTTCCGACGCGAAGTTGCTGCCACGGACGTCGATGGCTCACATCATCGTTTATTTAGTTATCCCGCCAAGCCTGTTCACGGCCTACACGGTTCAGGCGTAGGAGCCTCTCGAGGCCCACAATTACTTCGAGCTTGTTTCCGCGCTGCCGGCGGGATCAGCAGACTGTGGGAATAAGGAAGTGGATTTATTATATTGATTAAATACACAAAACGTCCTTGAAGTCAACGCATGATATTTTTCTTAGCCTCATGACCACAGCTCACGACAAGCAGTATTCTCCATCCGCTTGGTAGCACGGGCGTAGCGAGCCACCGACGAGCTCTTGGCCGGCGCTTTGTGCGCGAACATCGTGGGAACAAAATCCTGGTGGTCTCGATCACACGGCGGTTTCCCTGCACATAAGCAAGCCTCTGGACGAAGATTGAAATGGAAGCCACACATGCCCTCAAGAAAGTGCTTGCCGCACAGCGGTCGTCCTCACGAGGCGACCATTCTTTTCGATCAACGGATATTATCCACTTTCTGCGCATTTCAGAGTCCAAGGAACTTGTGGAAACTCACTCCGCAACTTTTTTGTACCGTTCACTGCAATTAACGGCTACACAGCTTTGTGGCATGCTGAAATACTATGACGCCTATGCAAAACGCGCGCAGTTCTGCCCACACCACCCGTCTATGGTCGCGATCGCAGCGCCGCCGCAGATCCCTGACGTCAAGGCGGTGTGTCGGTCTATACGTAAAGTAGATCTCATTTACATCATTGAAGGGGAAATTACAAAAGCCAGTGTTTCCGCCTACCTTTCGTGTCTGTCCTTTTTCAGCGCTTGTCTACGATCATGAGCCAACTGACACTTATTCCCACATTAATTACTAAGGATTCTTCGTTTTAAGTATCGCAATACCAAAAAATAAATAAATAGGGGAAATATTAAAAAAAAAGAAGCGCAAGAACACGTAAAGCAGAGATACTGATAAAAATAATCAAAGATGAGGTTTGGGAACAGTATTTACTAAAGAAAATTGGGTTTTGTGTTTGTTTATACAGCCTAGAACTTGGTCTGCCTCAACGGGCAACGAGTCTCTCAGCTATAAATGAGAAATTTTGCCGGTGCGGTACAACCGCTAGCCTGGGGTCTTTAACGTGCACCACGCAGTAGTGACGCACGACCGCACGCCGGTACGATGCTCATCCAGTTCGAAACGCGCAGGGGTGGGGATCGAATAGAGTAAGAACTAAAAAGTCATAGCAGAGACTAAGTTAAAAAGTTATTTGCGTGTCATGGAAATCAACGGCCTACTGAGGCAGGCATCCCCACTGGACAAAATTATTTATGCCTAGTACAGATCGCCAGTCCTCTTAGCCCTGAGATGTTTTAAGAATTTTGTGTGGCTAAACATTGCGGAGCCCTTGCAATCTCTGAAGCCCTCACAATGCCATGCCATGCCATGCAATTCCATGCCTTGCCTTGCCGTGTCATGCCGTGCTATGCCTGCTGATGATGCCGTGCCATAATATTACCTGATGGCATGACACAAAAGCAACGTTATTACCCCAGTCTTACGCCTTGAAGAACCCGGATATGTTATGACACTTTAGTTCATACTCTTCCCCAACTGCATCTTTGTTCATCTTAATAAGCATCTCTGATATAATTGTTTGCGTGCCTTCTTTAAAAATTACATTATTTCTTTATTTTTTGGTAATCCGTGACTCAAAACTAAGTATATTCCTAGTAATTTCCCCTTTAATGATGTAAACAGAATTTTCTTTACGTCTAAGATATGCTTTCGACGGATTTTATTTTTCTCTTTCTCTTCGGTGTTTGATAACATGCGGAACTTCTTTATTTTTATCTTCTGGGAATATTAAACGTCTGTTGTAAGTTAGCGGTCTTCCCTGACTCCCTCGCACACCAACTCGGAGCACGGGGAGCGAAAGCTCACGCTGCAGAACCCAGGTAGCCTGGTTTACTTCGCAGCCCTCCCCGTTTTTATCTGGATGAGCATCATACCGGCGTGCGGTCGTGTATCATTGCTGCGTGGTGCAAGTTAAGAACACCAGGCTAGCGGTTGTACCGCACTGGCTAAATTGCTCAACTACTGCTGAGATACCCAGTTGAAAAATCCACCAGACCGGTTTGGTATCTTCAAGTGTTTTCTGGTGTGAACATCAGACCGTCCTGATGTGTTCTTTTGCGCACACCAAACCAGCCTAGCGTGTTCTGGTGGGCACGTTAGGCTGGTTTGGTGTGCCCATCACACCATTCTAGTGTGGTCTGATGTGCACACCAAAACACACTAGGCTGGTCTGATGTGCACACCACAGTACACTAGAATGGCATGATATGCACACTACGCCACACCATGACCAGTCTAATGTGCACACCATGGCACACTAATACCCGTGCCACACGGGCAACTCGAATGCCATTTGCAACGAATGACATTCGTGTGATCAACAAATCAACTCGCGATCTGTCGCGCGTGGAACGCCCCACGCTCGGAGTGTCGCGCGCTGATTTGCCGATCGTTCAAATGTTTTTCGTTGTAAATGGCATTCGTGTTGCCCGTGTGGCACGGGTATTAACTGGCCTGATATGCGCACCAGGGTGCCTCGGGTGTGAATACATTAAGGATATATGTCTGGTATTTAATGAAAACATGTTTTTCTTTAATTAAATAAGATGTATAGAGCTGAAACACCTCATTTGATTTTATAAGGTGTTTGATTGAAGGGGCGATGCAACGATTCCGTTCGAATAATATGTACTTTGCGCAAGCATGCTGACACAGTGTAACAAAAGTGTACCCATACGCTACCAGCCTGACGCACAGAATAGAGGCCTGTCACGTCAACAATCATCGTCAGCAGCTTGTCATCAATGAAAACGTGAAAATATTTCAGTGGGCTTTTGACATCATCAGAGGCCGTAAACACGGGCTCAGCAGGCTCCACGAGACACCGGTCTTCTTTTCGCCAGTCGAACGCTGGCGGCGGTGACTTTTGTTTCTTGGCGTTTACAGAACTGGAAAGGCGGGCATTCACCCTTCAGTTTTGTTATCGCTTGGAAGTTCTGTTGTTAGGCCCTTCGTTGGCAAGTACTCCTCGTAACCGTCACTCATTTCACTATCACTAGATCCCGCATTGGACACAGTTTCACTTTCCGGAATCAAAACCACACAGGGACGATCGCGACTCCGATTTCCATCGGGCAGCAGTAGAATATGAAACCTAAAAGAAGAGAGCACCGCGTGAAGTTCTATCAGAAAACAGGTCAACATAGGGATGTACTAAACCACGCCAAACAGGAAGCTTTCTCTCAACAATTACAGCTGATTCCTCGTGCATTGGTATGCAAAATTCAGAGTGAACGCCCGCCTCTAAACTATCGCCCAATCTATTTAACTGGCTAAACATTTATCGACTTAAAACTACCGAAACATTGTCAAATCTAAGCACGGAAGGGATCACCACTGGAATCACAGGGCTACTATGCGACTCCTCTCTTACACGATACGCATATTCACAATGTACTTTTTTCCCGACTTTCATGCGCTTCAGGGTAAAATACGTCTGCGCTATGGAATCCAGAACTTCTAAAAATGCAAAATTAACATATTCCAGAGCAAAGTACTGCTTACCTTTCAAAAAGCAGGTCGAAGTGCGTAGCACGGCGTGGACGAGAACGACGCTTTCTGGGAGCCGCCATGCGCATCGGAGCCGAGCAAGGACGTTTAAATAGGGCAGGACCCGGCATGACGTCATACCCAGCGACGCCGGAAGAAGAACCCAATCCCAGACTGCCTCGCGCACCGACGCGCTCTCATACAAATTTAATTCAACCAGGCTCCCATCGTCCGCTCTCCGCTCGGTCGTTAGGCTTAGGCTACGCCTGCTCCGCGCCTGCGGTCTGCTTCGTCTGCTCGCTGTCGCGGCTGGCTTTTGATTCGATCGGCGCACCAAAAGATGTTTCGATGCGAAGCCGCATTCTCATCACGGCGGAGTGAAACCAACACCTTCTGGAAGCAGGGTTTGTACCGTTGTATGGCTTTCTCAACCCGCGATGCCATTCTCAGCGTTCATGCGTACGACGACTGACACGCGATCGCTTTCGAAAGCCGCGCTACGACGACTCGTTCGAGACAATGCTCCAGGCGCGGTCGCGCGGGTCGCGCGGTTTCGAGAGCGTCCGCTACACGCCGACTTCTTACTGTTCAGGCAAGTGTTGGGCTCCAAATCTCGCCTGTTCGACACCGATTCAGTGGATGCCGCCATCGCTCTCGTGCAATATTGGGGCAAACAACAGCGTTGCCACGGAAATGCCATGGCAACGAGGGTTGTTTGCCCCAATCATACACATTGACGAGTTCCCCATTGGTTGAGAAGAGTTCGTGGCCACGCCTACTTCCGTTACACTTCGCTCCATGTATGGAGAATACGGACGCCACCTCCTGCCCCTTATAAGGTCTGTTCGATTCGCCTGAACTGGCTGAACTAGTTCAGCAGTGCAGGAACTGGTGCATTCGAGTGTTGCGGTTGAATCGAATGATTCGATTCAACCGGAAGTTGTACGGCTGTTGCACTGGAGCGTTCGATTCATCCCAGTTCTGAACGAGTTCAGACCCAGTTCCTCAAAATCTTGCACCGGCTCCGGACTCAGTTCAGCGTCCGTGCAGAAGCAGACGACAAGAGCAGACGGCGATAGCAGACGACACTCCTCGTCCGTCTCTGCTCGCGGTGCCATTTTTCGCAGCTCTTGCTCAAATAACTGCGATGTGTAACAATAACGCCGATACGGAGGTTGCGTTTCCTCTCATTTATGATAATAACGTACCCGCGGTGGACGCGGAATTGAGATTATAACCAAGGGTAGGAATTTGATTGATTTTGATATTCTGAAAGCGTTTTAGGCACCTGCTCGTGTAGGTTTGGCTCCCTGTGGTAAGTGTTGAAATATTGGCTCACGTAAATTGTTTCTTTTTGATGCTATGTGGGGATCCAAAGTGTTGATATTCTTCCTTACAGACACGGGAAAGGTATTGCACTCTTGATAGTCCCCGCCTTCAGTCGCTCTTGGATGCACACTGACGACTCCGATACATTGCAGAGGTCTGGGATTTAGTACATTGGCCCTCGCATGCCCCGTAGCTAAGCATAATACTGCATGCTTTGTCCGCTGGTATCTGTGGGCGCCCACTAACGGGCCTGGGAAAAACGCCGAGAATCGGCATTGGCTTGGTAGTTCCACGCAGGTCTTTCTTGAGAATCAGAATAAACGCTTCAGCTTGACGCCAAAGTTGTGGTCGATAACTGTCTTGGCCAAAACGCGTCAGGCCTTCGTCTTCGAGGTGTCCACTACCGTACCGCGCGCTGCCGCCAGTGACTCCCGACGCAAAATCATCCTGATGCCGCGAACCTATCGTCGAAATGCGAAACTCGAGAGACTTGGAGTGAATCTACTATTGCTAAATGAATGTGAAGGACACGAACGCTTACGGAAACGACAGGAACCGAACGGCCATTAAAAATGCAGACAGAGACACATTTCGTGCAGAAAACGTTTTCAGTACGCTCGAAAAAAATTATTCACAGAAAAGATTCGGTTATTATACTTTATAAATAAGGACACACGAATGGTCTCATCAAACCGCGACTAATTAAATGTAGCATACAACGTGGCGTGGAGAAACAAGAGCCAACAGATGCAGACGACACCCTGCGCTTCCGCTCGGAAAGCCGATCACAGCGCCAGTCCTAGCAGGGCGGCTGCACCGGTTCTGCGCCGCCGCTGCACTACTCCTGCACTCTTCTGAACTCGGACAGAACTGGTTCAGAACTTTCTGGCCGAATCGAACAGTCCTATAACCGCCTTGAAGCCGAGGGAGTACCTGGGGGACCCCTGACGGCGACAATTCGAGACCACGAAAACGAAACCAGAACATGTATCTACTGTGATTCGATTGAACATTTCGCGTGACTATTGCTTTGGGTCCCAAAAAACAATTACTATATTGAAAGTATCCTGAAAAATACAATTTGCCTTAAGTTTAAAAAAAAAAAAGGAAAATATTTGTGTCGCTACAAGTGGTGGGAATCGTCGGCGGCGTCAGTGTACAGTGGGCAAAGGTAACGGCCGCGAGGAGGGTAAGCAACCGGCGGAATCTTCCTATACCTCCCATTGGGACTCCAATTGCAGACGGCAGCGCCAAATCTCCCCTAACGGGCGTTGGGTTTCCCCAAAACAAAAAAAATAAACAAAACAATACGCGCGCCGTCGTCGTGGCAACCGCTAGGTTATAAGAGTGGGTGTGAAAAGTGTTGCCCCTCCTCTTCCTCACCCTCGGCGACAAAGGGATGCAAGTTCGTTCGGAGCAGCCTCCGAACTCCAAACGAACTTTCATCCTATGGTCGCCGATGTTGAGAGAAGAGGGAACTGCTCTCATTGGCTGCCGTCTCGTTCTTCTACAAAACAATGTAATGGCAATATCTTTTTAGACAAAAAAAATGTGTTTACCTTTTTCAGCGAATGTCCGACGCTTCCGAAACCATTGCACTTGACTTTGCGTCGCTCGATTGATATCGGCTCGGCAACAGCGCATGTTCAGATCAGTGACAGCCACTTCTCATTAGATCGTCAGTTAATGAATGCAAAGTGCGCCCAGCGGCTAGTGTTACGCGGCTTAAGATGGGCGCACATCGCCAGTCTGAGCACAAGTCCAAACTTATTTTGCAAGTTCTCTTTTTATTAAGCACGCTCTTTATACAAAGGAAACAAAACGTTCATATTTCGGCACAACAAAATAAAAGAAAAACGACACCAAACTACTATTCAAGTATTCAGAGCTGCAATCACACATTTAACTTTATAGTAATTAGCGACAGTGCTTCGATCGCCACGCTCTCGCAGGCTCCTTCTGCAGCGCGAGCTGCTCCACGAACGCGCTACCGAGCTGCGGTGCTTGAACACCGATCCCCCACACCGCTCATCTTAACATAAATGCCCTGTCCCTTCTGACCTTCTACAATAACTCCACCATAATGGAACATGCACCAGCAAGCTTTCGGCCATCCGAAACTGTATAACCAAAAGTATAGCAGCCCCTCTCTTTACCTTTCGTCACTCGGGAACCCAAAGAACTTGGCAAAGCTGTTGCCACCAGAATTAGAGCACAACTGAGTCGAGCAATAGACAAGGTACCGTTTGCTCGCCGTACTGGAAGACGAAATAGACCGATAACCAACGGCTCAACGCCACTGCCCGCTGCCGCCAAGGAAAACCACCACCGCACCGCTGGCACAGGCGCCGTCGAGCAGCCGACGCAGCCGCGTCCGCGGCAGCCCACGCGGAACTGGTTTCAACGGTCAAAATACAAAAAACAACCGACCAATGAGAACAAAGTATGAGGGCGAAACTTTAGCTAACCAAAATATTTGTTTCAACTTACCAGGATAATTTTTGAAATCTGTAAGCAGCAACAATAATATGTATATCATCCTATTAAATAAATTTTCCGTCGTAAACCGGAAGTGCTTAATAAAATACCAACTGGTAAGAGATGGCGCTCAAATAGCTGACCGAAAGTCTCTCGAAGTTTCCGCAGGCTGGGGTAAGTCATCGATGGCGTGCAGAGTATTTGTGGCATAGTTATTGCAGAGATTCAAGAACATTATTTTCTGTTTTACTGCTTTAGAGTGCTGAATGTTGTGGGGATAGTTACTTCATTTGGCCCGCCAGCTCATTGGAGCGCGAAGGATGTATAACAAACGTTCATAGAAGCAAGTCACAAGGAAGGTAAGGATATTTTTTTGTTTCTTTTTGTGTTTGCTGCATTGCAATTTGAGGATTTCGCATTATTAGATCTCCTGAGAAACTTGTGACTTGATCTTCAGTGAACGATACCAGCCTGAATGCATATAGCTTTACAGAACAAACATTTTCGGGCGGCTATCAGTTTGAAAGTCTTTGTTACCCAGCATAGCCAGCCGGCAAGCATATTGATTTGTCATTTGGACACCACTTTGAGTTGTCTTCACCACTTCTAGGATCACTCTATAATATTCGCCGCCCTATCGGTATGTGGTTCGCTCGTCTCCCAGGGAGTGACACAGCACGAGAAGACAGCAAGTCGGTTTATTGTACTTCCCAGTTGTCCGTCTTCGAGAACCGGCACTCCGGACCCGCTCGTCGTTCAGAGCTCGCAGTCGGAGTCCGCGTCCAAGCCTGCGGATCGTCCCCCCCACGCCAGTGCTGCGTAGGCTAGCTGTTCCGGGCTATCACAGCCCGCGTCTCACTGCGAAACCACTCCGGGGTCGTCATTGCCTAGGCTGGTATGGCCAGGGCTTGCCGTTTCCGCCGGTCCTGATACGAACCTTCGCTGGTGGAACGCTCCGGGGATCGCCATGGGCCAGACCAGCCAGAACGGCTCCATCGTTCCTGTTCAGCCCCAGCCTGGTGCAGCACACTCTTCCTGTTTCCTCGCGCTTACCCCCGGCTAGAATAAAATGTGGGTAATCAGAACAAAACTCTGCATGCTAGAGAACAGTACTCACGTTGCAATGGCTGTAATGCAATATGGAAGCCTGGTGTAAGAATGTCACAGGCAACAAAGTGTACATGTGAGAATGATACTTACGCTTCGCGTGAGCTTTTTTCTAAAGAAAAACTTCTGGATCCTGTTTTCCGCGTGCCATCTCATTTGTTAACAGACTCAGCATAAAATTTGGTTGCTGAAAGAAACAAAACATTATGAGCTACGAAAATCCACTGTTTAAGAACTCCCAGGTTTGGAAAGTTTTAGTTGCGAGTGCGTGTGCCGAACTGCTTTGAACACGTACAACTATGAGTGCCGGAACGAGCCAGCGGGCCTCTCGCTTTTTGAAGCCCTGATCACCTGATTCTCGACGTCACAGCGACCGTATTTCTCTGTGTGGCTGTCTAAATGACTCGTAAAACAATTTGTATAAATTTGTTATTTCGCCGAGAAATCTGCAAAACGAGTTTGTGAGACCACTTTCCAAGCCTGCCCATCTATTTTCGTTCACTTCAACAATTACTGTAGAATTCACTTACTTGATGCGTAGCACTGCAGTAATCCACTTCTGTCGCCGAGCCGCTTCCCGATATCTCGAAGGAAGCAGTGTAGTTTGGCGCTTGAGTCACCTTCATGACTGTGGCAGTCCTTCACGCAGCAGTAGCGACGTTTATTTTTGGGGAAACTCTAGGAGTAGGTGAGATGCCACAGGAGCCCGGTAAGGTCACAGAGACATGAACCCGGGACTTATCTTTAAGAAAAACTGTTCCCAGAAAGGCTCTCGCCGATTTGAAATGCCACATTCACACCTGTTTTTTTTTTAAAAGCGCCCACCCGCAGTCCCCGCGACCCGGGCCGTCCTGGCCCACCCAGTGTTTTATTTTGCAGCCTCTAGATGCCGCAACGTGTTGTGCCAAATTGCATTGCCGGTCAATATTCGGGTAACGTTCAGTGAGGGGAGGGGCTGGAGTGGCGTGGAGAGATTCATATTATCGAGATTCTGCTGTGTTTGCCTGTCCCCCCCCCCCCCCGTTTCGCCACACAGACATTGTTGTTGCCCAAGGCGCCTCTGACTGTGTGTTGCAAAATTTAATTTGTTTCGAAATGTATAAAAGTAGAAATACATTTACTAGCAGGGTGGCAGTCCTGGTGGGCCCTAATGTAATTATATACTTGCAATCTAAACTGCTGGTAATGTAGTTACAGGCAGCGACAATCTGAATCTAGTGACGCAAGTCAATTGTTCAGAGAAGCTCTGACCAGTGCTGTTATTCACATGCTTCAGGCCCCTCCACTGTTGAGGAAAATAGTATTTCACACTCTCTGCACACAGGAGCAGGGGGATCAAAATTTGCTGTTTTGGGGAGGCATAAAGCGGCCTGGTTGTGACAACATCGTAAGCAGCATACCGCATTAATGGTAGTGACCACAGCACCCTTGTGACACCTCATTGAAAGTTCCGCAAGGAAGGACTGGCACTACCTCCACAATTTTGCGTCGTCAGGAATCATGAAACAAGTAAAAGCGATTGGCTGATGGTGTGAAAATGCTAAAACAAGTGAAAGCGATCGTGCTTGTGGGGTGAAAATGCAAAACATGTAGAGGGCATGTATTACTGAAAACTCACCCTAGTAGCAACTGTAACGTACATATTGTTTGGGCACATGCATGCTTCCGCAATTACTACAACAAAGAAACGGGGTTGAATGATTTCACTAACATAGCTCCTTAGCAAAGGGCGAGATTCACGTTGCGAAAGAATGTTGCGCTTTATTTATACTTTGCACGTCATTTTGGATTGTGTGGTGTGGCTACCGTTTTCTTTATTAAAGCTACAGTATGTCCTAACCATATAAGCAAATCAAGACCTTGATGTTACTCGTCTGTTTAACCTTCAATTTGCTCTACTAGGTGGTGTTGTGGCTGCTCCACCTGGTGAGGCTGTGGCCTCCCCTCGGCCACCTCTCTTTGCAGTCCGGGATGGTGAAATACGCACCTGGGCCTACAAGGGATTTTGTCGATCGTTTTTACTTCATTGGCGTATTCTAGAGAACAGACTGACGAAACAAAAGGCAAGGACACAAACAGGCAGGCACACAAACAGACAAACACAGGTCACAGAAGTCAAATTGGACGTTTAGTGTTTATACAGGGTAAGGTCGGTCTGCCAGGATGGGGCGACACTGGTTTATATTGTAGATGAGCACTTTCGCTAGTGCAGTACGACTGCTAACCTGGGGTCTTGAACGTGCTCACGCGGTAGTGATACACGACCGCACGTCGGTACGGTGGTCATTCAGATCGAAACGGGCAGGGGTGGGGCTCGAGCCCAGGCTCCCTGGGCTTTGCAGGGCGAGCTTTCGCTCCACGCTCATCGAGCTGGGTGTGAGCTTTAGCCCACTCGGCCACCGATCCCCCGACAAACACAGGTACTGACTTAAAGGTTCACTAAAGACGTTTTTGAGATCGCCTGTTCTTGGTGATCGCTCATTCGACGGGCTCTAAGCATCCTAAATATCCAAAAAGTATGCTCTGAGACGCTTATTTCTCTACTAAAAGTAGAAAAAAAATAGAAATAAAAGAAGATAGTTCACCTTCTCATCCTGCCATAGGACAAGAAGGTGAACTATCTTCGAAAAAGTGTGCATACGGATGAGAGTGACAACAATGCTCTCTGATAGCCGTCTCCCTCAAATTAGAGTTTAGCAGTGCCAATATTACATGTCCAGGGGTTAGTAAACTAGCCCGCTTCGCTAGTATCGACTAGCAAAGAAGGCAGAGGTGAGTCATATTGATGCCTTTTTCTGAACACAGAAAGGGAAAGTAGTGAGCTATGGTGATGGCACACTCATTCGTGATTTATTTTTCCCGTCTTGTCGTGGAGTGGAGCCAAAGTTGTTAAATTTTCACATCGCTCGGCTGCCCGAGACTGCGCATATTGGTACAAAACATGGCAGTGCGCAGAAGTATACTTCCTCCGTACTTTGCGATTTTGAATATTAAAAATTTGTCAAAATGTTCTTTAAAGGGTACCTACAATATCATATATGTTAAAAGCACATGGAACAATTTTTATCTTATTGTAAGTATTTGATGTAAAGCAATATTGAACCTTCTTTCTTAATGCATTATCCAAGCTGAAATTTCATCTCTTAAAGGGGCGCTCGGGAGCTTTCTACGATGGCCTATTTATGGCCGTAACTCATTCTATGTGCTCTAAGCATCCCAAAAATTTAAAGTTACAATCACGTGCAAAATATTTCACTAATAAAAATGTGATAAAAGATAGTGAATCTCAGACGTACAGATGGCACCACCGAACGCGGCCGAATATTGGCGAACAACGAACGGGGCCTCATCAGACAATCACGAGCGATGGCTTCACGTGCGGACGAGCAGCCGTCCAGTCTTGCTCGTCTGCACGGAAAGCCCTCTCTGGCAAATGACTGACGAGTGTCTTTCGCCGTTCTGCCCTATTCGCCTTGATTCGGTTCAACCACATTCTCTATCTTTGATCACATTCTTGAATAGTAAAACAAGCCGCACATGATTGTAAGTTTTGGACTTTTGGGATGCTTAGAACGCACAGGTTGAGTTAACAACATAAATAGGTCATCTTGGATTACTATGGAGTGCCCCTTTAATTTATGTAATTTTTTTATTTATATACATGTATCAATTCAGCATTTCAGTAAAACAAACCAGGAACACGATTCAGGACTAAAGTAGAAAGTACACTTGTGTTGCCTGTATTCCTTCATTTTTTATGCATTTGCTTGACAATTTTACTTTCTGCAGATTCATATTGGACATGGCCTCAAAATGCGAGAGGCAGCATTTCCACACGCCATGGAAAAGGCTGTCCCTCCTGGCAGCTTTCTTAGAATGGTGAGCCGATCACTATGGGAGCCTGCTGAGCTCTTCGATAGGAGTGTGTCAGGGCAAGCCTGCAGTCGTCTCCGCTAGGAGGGTGCAGTGGGGAAGAAGCCCCTAACACACGAAAAAAATTGACGCTCTGACAGGTGGGTATTTCTATTCAACCTGGAAGGGCACAGGATCTGCTGTGGCTGTGCTGTGCTTAGCTGTGCACATAATGTGTGTCTAGTGTAAGTTATAATTTACTATGATTTAATATATTTTTATGAACCTATTGTTGATTTTGCCTTGTGCAGCACACATGTACAGTGAGAAGCACTGTGAGGTGAGACAAGGCGAATGCGGGCAGACCAGGAGAAATGCCGCGTGGGGCGCAGTGCTTGCTTTGCACACTGGGAGCGAGGCCACGAGGTTCGGTCTACAGTCAAACCCGATAATATATAATCCGGTTAATTCGAACTATTTGTGAACGGACTAGTGGCTGCAATAAAAATGCGTAGTGAAAAATGCGATTGCATTGAACGAAAATCTTAGCGTCTTCCGACAGATTGAACTGCCAAGAGCGCTGTTTAGTTCTGCAAGCTGGCTTTACCCCAAGCACACGACAATGTTGGGGGAAAGCAAGCTTGGAGAGAAAGCTAGCTTTTTTCTCTTCAACGGCCGCGTTAAGCGCGCGAAAAAAATAATTTGCGGAGGGAGAGGGTGAGCCGGCGAGACCTTGAAAAACGAAGAAGCGGCCATTGAATAGCTGCGGTGAGCGTCACCCATGACGTACAGATGCCCCTTCGAGAGTAAAGTACTTTTCTAAATGTATTGTGCTTGTTCGTTGTCAAATTTATTGAAGCGTTTATACAGAATTACCCGCTATATCGAACGGGTAGACGGTTTTTTTGCGAGTTGGATATAATCGGGTTTGACTGTATTATGTTGCCCACAGGTAGGGGAAAGCAGATCGAACGCGGCAAGGCGGTCGAGTGATAAATTGACTCCGATTATCAGGCTGGACATGACAGAACTTCCTTGTTTACTGTTGTAGTTGGGATCTAATATTTTATTTTAAGGTTGTTTTTATTTATGAATTGCAGCTTGTGCATTTGTTTTCTTTTATGCACTGTAGGTTTTGTCATGCAATACCAACTTGCCTAAGCCATCATCTTAGCCATCCGGGTGTGCTGGCAAAAACGGCATGGAAGAAAAGAGCCATGGACAGCCCAGTGTACAAGGGAATGTGCGCGAGTGGTGCGTGTTGGAAATAAAATAAAATAGTAAGTTTCATTCTGCTTGTCTTTGTAGTTTTGTTTCATGGCAGAATTAACACCTAAACTTTAAGAAATATTGGTGTTCCGTTCGCACAATCTGCTAGCTGTTGTCATCAGCAGTCCTTCTGCATCTAAATTATACCGTAGCGTGCATGCATGACCAGGTCACCCCAGAAGACACTGGATCAACCGGGTCACATCAGAACACACTTGGCAGGGTCACGCCAAGACACCAGAAAACGCCAAACCCGTGTCTGAATTTCCGCTCTGGTGTAAACGTCAGAAACACACCAGACCCGGTCTGGTGGATTTTTCAATAGGGTACTGACTTCGGCGCAATTTCTTTATCGGAAACATGGTTCTGCAATTGCATTCCAAATTCACATTAATTTACACCTCACTACAATGTATACCGCCACGATAGAGACTATATTAGCACAAAGCAAAAAGTATGTGGTGGTGTATTAATTGCGCTTCAGTCTTCGCTTGTGTCACATCAAAGGTTCGACCTAGAATCGTATTCAGAATGTTTATGGGTAGAAATTAAGAGTGCCGATGGCTTTAATTACCTCATGGGAAACTACTATTTTACACAGCTATGCAATCATTCAATGTCTATTACACACTTTGAAACGCTGGAAAAACAATTAAAATTCGATAGGTACAAAGTTCAAATATCCGGAGATTTTAACCTTGCTGGATTAGATCGATCATTGGGCGTCGTAAACAGTGGTGAGTGGCGGTCGAACTTGTTTTTGAGTGAAGGGCAAACCAGACCCCCCCCCCTCCCCAGGGCCGGGAGGCGGTGCCCTTAGTATCCCTTGGCCACCGGCTAGTGCTTGCCCTGCGCAGTTGCGGTTGTTTCAGGGGGGAGGGGGGGGGCAAAACATATACTTTGCCCCCTTCCCTCTGCCCCCCCCGGGTCGGTAAGCCCATAACAGTGGTGATTTATTCACGTCAAATAAGGCGGCTGGGGTGTTATGTTTTATACATTTTTCTGGGATGAATCGGCTTAACAGTTTCATAAACTCCGCGGGTAATGTTATTGACCTAGTGTTACAAAATATTCTAATCGAATCAATTTGTACTGTTTCAAAACCTATAGTACAAATGGATGGATATCGTCCTCCTCTCAAGATTCAAATATGGCTTCCGAGAAAGTTGCACGTGTCGAACAGACCCTCTGCTTACTGTTACCCCGAAAGAGGTTATCAGGAAATGCATGGGTACCCTCATAACTATAACTGGATGGATGTTCTTGCATTAGATGCCACCAATCTCGCGACAAGTGTTGACTTCAGTTGTGCAAAAAGCGATTGGCATTTTGTCCCAAAACGTATTTCTAAGTTCCATTTAATACGACTAGGTTTCCATTAATTTAAAAATGTTCCTTCAGAAAAAAAAAATAATTTCCATAGATTCAAAAAAAAAAGAAAAAAAAAACATGCTCAAGCTTTTGGTACAGTAAAATTCAGTATTTATAGTTCTCTCGCCCAAAAATTGTAATCGCGCGATAAACTGTTATATCTTGATGATGTCGAGCGTAGTCTGAACCGCCGTCCCAAAATATTCTAGAAGTTTGCACAACAGCACACCCATAGCAATGCACGTAAAATGTCACTGTGGGATTGCCCTAATGAAAACATTAGGTATGTTTGGTTTGCACTAGAGGTGGCAGGTTGTTTTCCAGACTATCTTACTAATGCTACACATGTGGTCAGCCAATTATTCAGAGTATTCACATGGAAGTAAACTGCCAGGATGTTTTATCGAGTTTTCGAGCAGTTACAAATCAAATTGACGAATGCATCAAAAACCTTAAACCGAAGTTATCTACTCGTGTAGACTGTACTCCGAGCTTTATAATCTAAGGTTGTGGTTACTTGTTTGAACCCATTTAAAACATATTTTCAACCTGTCAATTCGCTCTGGTGTGTTCCCAAAGTTATGGAAGAAAGCGGTTGTCGTGCCAATGTTGAAGGGGGAGATTCTACGGTTGTCAGTAATTATCGGCGAGTTTCTTTACTGTGCGACTTTTCCAAGATGTTTGAGAAAGTTTTTCAATAGCGTATAACGTATTACTTTCATCAAAAATTAACTGCTTCGCAGAACGGGTTTATTACGGGACGGTCTTTATAATTCGCTACATCAATTTTCACGAACAGGTGAGAGCTAGGTATATGCTATTTATTTTGATGTTTCTAAAGCTTTAAGGGTTCTTATTTTGAACTACTTGTCTGGTTTCAACGCTATTTGTCATGTCCTGCGAATCATGTTCGAATTTGTAGTGTCCATTCTAAACTATTCTGCTCAACTTCAGGTACCACTCAGAGGTCTCTTCTTGGGCCGCTTCTGTTTCTGATATTTGTTACCGATCTAGCCTCATGTACCAAAAAACTGAGCTCTTATTTTTTGCAGATGATATTAAGATTTTAACGCGCGTTGCTACTCCTCTTGATTGAAATGCTCTTCAGCATGACGTGAATAACATTCTACAATGATCTCTGGCAAACAATTTGCTCCTAAATCCTACCAAAACTAAGGTTATCTCCAAGCAGACGACACGCTGTGATGCACTTCACTATCTCATTGGGAGGAACTCTTATCGAACGCGCGACTGTAATGAAAGATCTCCGTGTGTGCCTTGATAGCGCGTTGTCTATCAATGCTCATATTTATTTTATTGTTGGACGTGCGATGAAAACTCTTGTATTAAATCGCGTATAACTCAAAAGTTCAGACACCCTGTTCGTATAATTTGTTTATTTTGTACTTTAGTTCGTTCACGGCTTGAATTGGCCTCAATGGTTTGGAACTCTCTAACACGTGCACAGACCCTAAGCTTTGAATCTGGGCAAAAAAGAACGATACGCATTGTGTTGTAAAAAAGAGCTGCCAGATTTATCACAGCACAATACCGAAGGACTCAGTCTGTCAGTGCGATGCTTACTCACCTCAACTTGCAATCACTGGCAGAGCGTCGAAAAGTGGCTAGACTAAAATTTCTTTATTTGATACAAAAAAATAGTCTCAACATGGACTCATTACGATATTTAAAGGCTCGTTCTACCAGGGGACTTAGAAGAAATCACAATAAAATGATAATGCCAATGAAAGCGCGAATCGATCCTTTTAAATATCCTTTCTTTCCACGGACTATAGATGAGTGGAACAGTCTGCCCCAAGATGTTTTTGAAGGTGACACCGTTGAGTTTTTTGAAGCCCTCCTGCAAAGTCTCGCCCAACGAAATAGGATCTAATTATTTACTTGTTTATTTATTTTTTGTGTGTAGTTTGTCTGTTTTCTTTGTTTGCCTATCTTTTGAGTGCATTCTTGTGCAGAAACAATCGCGAAATGTATTGTTCGTGAGTTGTTTTTTATAAGTTTTGCTGTGCCGTCCCCAAAGGTAGCCCACCCCATGCTTTTCACCATCTATCTCTTTCATTTTTTGGATGATGAATTTCCTCTTAATACCGTTTAACTTAGGTCATTGTCGTATATAAGATTCGAGCGTGATGGGATTGGTAAATGTTTGGATTGATGCTAATCTACGTATGAATTTTATTGATTTTCATGTTCTTTTTCGCGTTACCAGAAATTGTACTGTATTTTACGTTCAATCCGTGTCTAAACTCTCACCACCTGTCGCGTATGGAATTTCATTTAATAGAATCGCATTCTGTAGCTTGGACATTTTCACGGATTCGTCAGTTTTTTCGCCGGGACTTGGAAAGTCTAGTTGAAAGTGGAAACTGTACTACATTTTGTGTGTAGTGTGCACACTATTTCTAGTCAAATTAATTTGTACATTTGATGCTGTGCGTGTGCTGTTTCTTCTTTTTATATTTTTGTGCGTGCCAATATGGAGACCCGCATGGTTGTTTTTGGGCACATAAAATACACGATATATTATTATTATTATTATTATTATTATTATTACAGACGAACTTGTCCTGTCGCAACATCGTATATATTTAATAATTTGAAACTATGAAATAGGAATTGTTTGTAAGTTTTATAAATTCAATACAAGATGAATGCTTCAATCACTTTTAAAATTCTAGATTTTTTGTAGAAGAATATTTCTTGATTAATTTTTAAGAAGGGTCTTGAATGATTCCTGTTCTTTTTAATTTATATAATTTCCAAAAACAATGTTCTTTCACAGTTCGTTTTAAATTAATAGAATACCTTTCTATCTGTTTATTTATCACATTTCTCACTTTTACCTTGTCTTCCACTACTAATGTATTAAGACGCAACATGAAAGTCGCGCCTACCACTTGTTCTTGTCCTACTTCTTGTCCTTCACCTTTCCGTTCTTTTGAATTTTGCGATATGTGACCAACTAGAGGACATGGTGACCCCACTCACCACGTTGCAGTAATCAACAAGCCGAAAAGTTAATCTTGCAATAAATATATCAGAGCTGCCGGGAACCTGATCGTCTGTAACCATTAGCGTAAGGGTTTTCTTTTTAAAGATTGAACCGAAAACTCCGAGACTTTACATTTATTGGGATATCCCTAGCAGAGGAGATCATACATCAACTTCGTTTAACTCCGGATTTCAACCTGCCTGCCAGTGTTTAAGCTGGTCATAACATAGTCTTCATTAAGGTTCCCTGACGTCATCGTGACAGCAGAGCTCTGCGACAGCGAACTGCGAAGGTTGCTCAGACAACGGCATAGAAACCAGTTCTTGGCGTCTTTGAGCAGGGCACTGCAGAATCCTCTACACTGTCGCTTAGATCGCTGGAAGAACAGATAGATGTAGGGATTGATGGCGCTGTTGGAGGCGGAGATGACGCCAAACAGCGCCACGACGTTGTGGTCCAGGATTCCCGGGTTCCCAAAGGCCAGGATCATTTCTTGGACCATGTATGGCACGTTTGTGACAAGGAACGCGCCAAACACGACCACTGTCATCTTGAGGGTCTTGACCTATAACGAAAAAATGCAAGGACACGCCGTGTGAGGACTCTGTTTGAGGGTAAATATGCCATGTTGAAAAAAACATATGTACCTGCTACAACCCATATCCCGTAATACAAGATAACGCTACCGAAAAACTTTTCACTTTCTGAATTATGGAACTGGAAATCTATCTGGATTCTATCTGGATTTCAGGTTTTTGAAGTTATTCCTTTGTCTGCAATCTGGATTTCATGTTACCAGAAACACCTCCAGTTAGAGTTTCCAGTACCAAAAGCCAGATAGTGAAAAGATATACTGGGTTTTTCGGTAGGGAAAAATGCAATAAATATACATTTTTTCATAATGAAGGAAGCAGAGGTCAATTCTAGGTTTAGCACTGGTTGTCTTTCATACTTTCTCTGTGCGAAGACACATCAATGACAATGCACTCTTCTTACCGACTTTCATCATTTTCTAATCAGCGATATTTATTTCGTGACACACAACACCGAAAGTACGCTGTGTTTTGTTTATATAATGTCTGTAAAAAATACGGCAGATTATTCTTGGACCACTTAAAATTCTCAAGTCCACTGATAAAAC
>JAZHYW010064207.1:0-10405 GCA_037355805.1 Ixodes ricinus
AGCCGCGTGGCTTTTGTACCGAAGAGCACAGGCCCGGCTTGAGAATCAGAAGGAACTTGCCCTTGCAGCATTCATGGCAGAAGTTGCACAAAGTCTGACCTTTCAGAACAAGTATATACCAAATAAAAGACATGGAAGGAGATCCTCCCACAGCCCTCAAGCACAGCCCCAAACGAAGAAGGCTCGTGGACCAGCAGAAAGTACACCTGGTAAAGGTGTCCGGACATATCAAGTGGGGAACTGGCCAGAGTTTGACGATAAAAGGCAAAGATGCAAGCATTCGCTATGTTAAAAAAGATATCGGTCGTGCGTGTGTCGTGTTGGGTGTAGACGCACTATTGACAAGACGACGTTCTTGGAAGCAAGTGACATAATTGTTTATTCAGCGACCGCTTAAGTAGATTCGTTCCCTGAACGGAAGGGAAGCGAAATAGAAGGCAAAGCAGGAAAGTGCACGCCACGTGCTGAACACAGAGTGAAGCATCATAAACCAGCCCATGCTTATCACAATACGATACATCATCTTTCTTTTAACACAAACAACTTAGAGTACAACATAAGCCCCATATCCAAAACAGGGTACTTGGTTAAAGTTACGGTCATATTGCAGACGCTGGAGAGGCCTCGTTTACAGACCAGATCTCCTCTGGGGGTGTAGACGCATGCGCTGTTACCGGCACTGCAGTGCTTGAGAAGGCTGGAGACGATGCAGCTGGTGTGTTCTGCATTGTTTCGTCGTCAGTGGCGTCATCTGCCATCGCGTCCGGCTTGAAAGGTTCATCCCTTGGTAGCAGTTGTCGTCGATTCCGCCGAAGAACTTTGTTGTCCTCGGTTAAAACTTCGTACGACCTGGAATGTGTCTGGGCGATAACCTTTTCCTTTCTTGGAGCAGGACTTCTTCTTGGCACTGACGACTTGGCGTTTTATCCGGAGTCGAGTGGCTGAAGTAGGCCTCTCAAATGATCGGTTTGTATACGTGCTTTTGCACCTTTAATTCCGGCTAGCTACTGAAGTGGGGAAGGGTTGATCTTAGCCGTCTTCCTTGCAGTAGTTCTCCTGGTGACCATCCATCTTCTAAAGAAGTTCACCTGTAGCCGAGCAGACCGAACCAAACGTCTTCGTGTGCTTCCTTGGTTTTCTTTAAGGTCCACTTCACTACGTGCACTCTCTTTTCCGCGAGTCCGTTTGACTGGGGGTACTCCGGACTCGATGCTACATGTCTGAAGTCGTACCTCATCGCGAGGAGGCCGAACTCCCGACTGGATAACTGAGGCTGTCCGTGCAAACTTTAGCGGGATTGCATACATCAAAAATATGGCCTCCAGCTTGTCAATGACGACTGCTGATAATGTGTTGTTCAATTGCTCCACTTCTGGAAAATTAGAAAGCGCATCATATATCCGGAAGATATAATTCTCCCCCACACTGGAAAAGGTCAATACCTACCCGGTACCACGTAAACTACGGGGTCGATTTCAACATGAGGGGTTCACTGGGCTGACTGTATGCATGGCGCTTCCATACTTAGTGCTTTTCGACAAGATCTGCAATGTCTGCATATATTCCCGGCCAAAATACCAATCTTCGGGCCCTCGCTTTTCACTTGCTTAGACCCATGTGGCCTTAGTAAATCCGCTACAGTATCTCGCCTAGCTTGACCATCGGCACGATTGCCTTGGTGCCTTTCAGCAGGACCCCTTTTACCACCGACAGTTCACGCGTGAAAGGCTTTAGTTCCCCTTGTCTCGCCGTTCCAGACCGCATGCTTTGCATGACAGCACCAATGATTTTCTTTGGCGATTTCCTCGTCCAGACGCTTTAATGTGACATCGCTCACAAAAGCGGTTACCAAGCTTACTGCATGAATTTCGACCTCCTCTTCCTCTGTTGTGTCATGCACTGGTGTCACAGCTGTCGCTCTTGACAGCTTGTTAGCAAGGACGAGCTGCTTTCCTGGAAGGTATTTAATTAAATAATCATATTTTACTAACCGCAAAAAAAAAAATATTGTAGCTTTGGTGGCATATCTCCGATCGCTTTTTGAGATATTGCAATGAGTGGTCGATAGTCTGTTTCCAAGATTATCGTGCGACTATAAACTAAGTAGTGGAACGTTTAGCAGCCGAACGTTACTGCTACCGCCTCTTTTTCAATTTGCGAATGACGCTGCTCGGCTGAAGTTAACGTTCGAGATGCGTATGACGCGGGACGCTAATCGCCTCCATGAAGCTGCAACAGTGCCGAGCCCGAACCCTTCAGCGATGCATTCGACGTTATGTTCGTTTCTTTCCGTGAGAAAAAGACTGCAAGCAGTGGCACTTTGCTTAGGCTTTTGCAGATTTCTCGCCACTCGTTTGTGTGGCTGAAGGTCCACTCAAATACTGTATCATGCTTGATCAGGCTGCGCAGTTGCGGCGTTCTTTCTGCCATCAAAGGCAGGTACTTTAACAAAACGCCCAGATGCGGCTGCACTCGCCGTTTAGCGGAAGGGGTCGGCATTATCACTATGCACTTGATAAGCTCGCGGTTAGGCTTTATGCTGTCTTTTCAGAATTGACCATTAAGCCGGCTTGCCTCGCAACTTCAAGCACCGATCTTAGGCGCTGATCATGCTGCTTCCTGGATATACCCCAAACCAAAATGTCGTCCACGTACACGCGAGTACCAGACAGAGAATCAAAAACTTCGTTCAAAATCTTCGGAAAAACTTCTGACGCGGACGATATCCCAAATGGTAGTCTTAGGAATCTCTACCACCCGAAAGGGGCGGTAAACGTACAAATTCTTGATGTTTGTTCGACAAGAGGAACTTGATGAAAGCCTGTCTTTGCATCGAGAAGGCTGAACACCTTAGCGCCAGAGAGTTCTGATTCTATATCTTCACGACTTGGCATCACGTAATGCTCTCGCTTTATGCACGTATTCATTCTTCTTGGATCCATGCATACTCTTAGTTTTCTGTCTTTCTTTTTGACAATGACTAGAGGACTCGCATAGTTCGTTGGCTCGTTGACCTTGGCTACGATTCCACCCTGCTCCATCCGTTTTAGTTCGTCGTGCAGTGGTTCCCGCAAGGACTGGGGTACATGCCGAGCCGCTTGCACGACTGGAATGGCATCCTCCCGCCATTCCCATTTTGCGCACAGGCCGTACTCAGCCTGTGCCCTAAACAAATCGCTGAATTCCTGCACTAGTCGTTCAGAACTGTTCGTTGTCACAGAGTCCACGGGACGGGACACCAATCCCAGCCGTTCACTTGCGTGGAGACTGAGTAACGCTCGGCGTCCTTTTTTGACAACGAAGAACTTCAACCAACTGAACAGGCTGCCGATTGCCGCTTGCTGTTTGATGACACCGACGTGCCTGATAACACCTCCGCTGTACGATCGCAGGATGGAACTTCGCTGCTCGAGCGGTGGTCTGACTTGAGACTTCTTTATAGACGGAGTAGGGAAGAAGCTTGGCTTGCGATCCGGTGTCAACTTTCAGCAAGACTTCTTGACCAGCCACGTTTGTTTTAATGACCCAGTCTTGGCGGCTTCTAAGCTGTCGACGCAAACATCTAAAGTTTCAAAGTCTTCACTGTCATCTTTGAGCTCACTGACTTGCGCCGTCTTTCTACAGCAGGCTGCAAAGTGATCTTTGGCCTTGCACGCCTTGCAGGTCTTGCCGTAGGCGGGACAGTTGCTTGGTTTGTGTTCCCTGCCGCACTTGAAGCACTTGGTCTTCTTTTGTAGATTTTCCTTCTTTGCGCCATCTTCACAGGATTCAACTGGTTCTCTTTCTGCACCCAGGCTTCGTTTTCAACCGCTGCTGCTTAGGACTTTTTGAACATTTGCTCGGCCTTGTTTAACGTAAGTTAGTTGTCTCGCAGCAACTTTCCCCGAAGACTGCTACTGTTGATGCCGATGACTATCTGGTCACGGATCATAGAGTCTGTTAGTCCTTCGAAGTTGCAAGAGCGTACTTGTTTCTTCACGTCGCGAAGAACTTGCTCGAAGGTTCGCACATCCAAATGTAATTTTGTATTGAATCAATTTAGTATGGCATTGCAGCCCCGCCCACCAAAAAAAAAAGCAAAGGAAAGAACGGGGCGAGATTTTCAGTGTAATCTGTGAGAGATTTACCCTATAGCAAACTGTTTACAAATCATTTATGAAGCGTGTGCCTTGAACGTCTTTTGTGGAGTACTCATTTACATCTTTTTATATTTATCTACGGCTTTCTGATACTAAACTATAATATTTCTACACATGGATGCTAGCGCAGGAAGGCAATGGCACAATGGGGCAATGACTGCAAAGTTGAATAAAAGTAAACTGCACATATCTGTACTATGCAAGCAATTGAATTGTTATTGCTTGCTCCTTTTAAGTTGACGTATTACGTTTACTTGTATTAAATTACAAACTGCAGGTCGCACTTGAGACTCCCTGCATACCTAGAAGCACCATAATGCAATATTTCTTAATGTTGCCAATTTATTAACGGGACACTTGCCTCACGTGTTTCATCGGCGAATGCCATATTGGCAGGATTTGAAGCATGCAGGCCAGACACGTACATGGTGTCCCCCACACAAACGGCAGCACTGTTGACGAAGCGATCACGTTAGTTAAAGGCAGTAAATACGAGAAGTATGATTTTGATAAAACGTCATCGGCTCCCTGAGCAAATAAAATTATTTTTATTATTGTTTCTTAGCTGTACAAGCTAAACCTCTCATAACATAATGCTTCCAAGAAGTGCAAATAGTTTATGATATGAAGCTTGTTCATTTTTGTGATTCATGAACGCTGGTGGATCGCGTTTTCTGAATAAAAGGTTTAAGAAGAGGTCATTTTGCATTTTTTATTTGAACTCTGCATTGCGTGAGGTAGAACACATAGATACTGAAGTGGGAACCAACCGAAGAAAAAACACAATATTATTTGACATAGTGATGCGGGTCACTGCTTTCAGAACCTGGAATCCGATTTCGGTCGCTACGAGAGCGAGAGCTAATTTATCTTTCGAGGAGAGAGCGAAGATAGCGTTCGCCGAGAGTTCGTCTACTCACGCGAGCAAATTACGCGGTTCGTCTGCTAAGAAGAACTCTTCACAGACGGATGTAAAATAAGAAAATACCGGACGTTCTCTGTTAAAAGACCGGTAAAAACAGGTTCCTTGTCTGCTACGAATTGAGCGCCGCGACGGAATAAGATCGGAAGCAGTCTTCAATTGTGATCGCCTGCTTTGTTTTCAAATATCAGGTTGTTTTGCTGCCGTACACTTGCTGACATTGACTGGTAAATCACTGAGTATTAAAGACAGGCATATCAGAGCCAGCGAGACTTCTGTCGATATGCGAGTGTTGGTGAGATGTTCTCACCAAATATTTGTCGTATTGTGAAATCGCGAACGGGTTAAAAATGTCTCATTCGTTGGTTGTGCGCAAGCTGTAGCCCCAAGTTCATTCAGTAACCGAGAACGCTTTCGCTCTCATCTTGACCAAAATCGGATTCCTAATCAGCCAGGTCCGTTTCTACTCTTAACTCCCAAAATGAGCAAGTTTTCTCAAGTACTTATAACATAATTGTTCATGTCTAATGTGTATCTGAACATAATAAGTGTATTGGATCCCGGATAATTTTTATTCGTCGGCATGTTTTCTTTTACTGCGCAGCTCAGAAGAATATGCATCTAGAAGTCAAAATAATATCGTCTAATTTTTATGATAATATCTAACACAAACAAGCGAAATGTTTGCAAGAAAGAATGAAAAATGAGTTTTATAACTAATGTTATTACAATTAAAAAACAAATTCTTGTATCCGAAGTAATTCATCAGTAAAATACTTTGTTACCCAAGTTTCGTTCTTGCACATGAACATCGAATATTCTGGACATATAAGCAGCTAATCTTTTTCAAGCAAATATCCGTGCCAAAACGTGGTTAGTCTATATGATGCGACATCAAGTATTTAAATCGAATATAGCTGCTTTATAAATTAACGCCTCTTTCCTATCATTCATCTAGCAAACCGTAGTTTTTAACAAGATGTATATTTGATGAGAGGATTTTTAAGACGGATTTAGCCTAAACAGAAACAACTGGCAAAGCACATCTAATGGCGAACAGCGCCCAAAATGGACTTAAAAAACCTTGTCCTACGGCATCACCTCCCAGATAACGAGGCCGTAACGCTAAAGTTTCTGCTTCACCTACACGAGGCCAACACGAGGCAAAGATTGTATTGTACACCATTGCCACATCTGCGTTCTGATGATATTCGTGTTCTTGCTCATTGAATACGTGGCCCCACCGAATGCTGATGAAGCACTGGTAAAATTTCTGCGACTCGTCGATCTCTTCAATTGAGGTAAAACTTCAGTGCTACGGCCTTGTTATCAAGGATTTTCTGCATCGGGCCACAATATAAAAACAGTTACACACACAAAAAAACACGTTCTCCTTATCGAAATAACTATTTGGTCATTTATCGTGCGTTCCGTCTTTCTTTGTTTTTCCTTCTTTAGGTTCATTGTGTTAAGAGCATAAAAACTGTAATGTTCTTAATATATGACTCCCGCGGCGACGATGTCCGAAAGTTGTATCAGCAGAAAAGCGTCGCACAGTTTTTATGGCAACGCGATAAATAAATCAATAAATCAATCACTAATATATCAATAAACACAGAGCAGGTGAAAATACGATGCCCACTCTGTCTCGCAACTTTATTCGTAGAATTGAGATATATATTTTTAATCACAACTGCACGATCTTACTTAATATAACCGTTTTTCGTATTCCTCGATGCACACACAAATGGGTACAACGCGAAATCACTAGGCATTTTATGTAGGTAGGTATTTCAAATACAATTTTTTTAAATGCTGGCCTCACTCTCGTTTTACTGCAAATAAAAACTGAGGGAAACATATTTTGTGAAAACAATTAAAGGTTATGAAGCCGCACCCTTTAAATAAGGCGTAAAGTCTACATTCTGGAAGTACACTGTAAAGAGTATTTCCGACTACATATTCACAAAGCTTACACACTCACCTGTAAGGTCCTTTGGGGATATCAGGAAGGTTGATATTTTCTCGAGGCAATCTTTGTGCTTGACAGAATGTCACAAAGCAGATCTAAATTCATGTAAAATTGAGTAGTTTAATTCAGGTGCTAAAACAGGAGACGGGACGTAACGTTTAATATAAAAGTCCTGTAGATTTGTGTATGTTCATCCTTGATTGTAAAAAAAAAATTAAAGCCGATTACAACTTCCTATAACGCCGAATCAGAGCGCAGCTCTTCAGGAGGAGGATAGAAGGGTACTGAGGGGAGGGTACACCCCTCTCTCCTCCTCACGTCCTCATCATGTCTGCCACCTCCTCCGAGCGGCGTCGCCGTCGCCTCACGAGGGTCACGTAACCTCATGGGGGTCATGTGACTTCACCGGGGCCACGTGACCTCACGGGGGTCACGTGATCGCTAGAGGTCACGTGACGATGACGTCATCAGTGACGTCACTGATGACGTAATCGTCATCAGTGACAATGATGACGATGATCGACAATGATGACAATGATGACGATGACGTCAATGATGACGTCATCAGTGACGATGACGATGCGGATCGATGACGTCATCAGTGACGATGACGATGCGGATGTCAATGACGTCATCAGTGACGTCAGTGATGACGTCATCAGTGACGATGCCGATGCCGATGACGTCATCAGTAACGTCACGCGTCCCATAATGCACCGCGCGGTTACGCCGACGGCGACGGTGACGCCGACGCCGCCAAAGCCGGAAACGGGCGCCTAAGAGCTGCGCTCTAAAAGACGTGAACGCAAGCCATAATTCTCGCACTTGATCATCTTAGTTTTGTCATACAAATCCAAAGGAAGCAGTAACTTAATAAAAGTATGTAAATAATACATCATTACAATCGCAATGGTTTTGTCGCATTGTAGTTGAAGGAACTTTACTTCCTTTGATAAAAACTGCACATTTCAGGTTTATTTTATAGAATAAAACCGGTACGCTATAAATTAAAAATAGTGCCTCAAATAGGATACGCTGCAATGTCTTCAATCAGTGTAGACGGCGTTACCGATACAAGTAACGAGATACGTTACTCGTTACTAGCAAATAAAAGTGACTTGTTACCGACCTACGTTACCGCAAAATAAAGAGGAACATGTTACAGTTGTCGTTACCGACAGAAAGTATTATTTTTGCGTTATATTTAATTATGAATTAACACGTTTTACTTTTTAACGCTGCAGGTATGCATAAGCACCATATTTCAAGAAACATTATGTCCACGCAGAAACTGAACATAATTAACTTATCTTTTTTTAGTTTCGCCTTAATACAAAACAAAACGAGAAAAAAAAACTGGTACATTCACATGTCTTGGTGCCCAGAAGCAGGAAAACATTTAAATCTAATTGTTTTGAGTTTAGGGAAGAAAAAAGCACGGAGTAACGTAAGTTACCCGTTACTCGAAATTAGTAACGCAAGTACGATAGCCGTTACTCTTTTAAAAACGTAACGGGTACGTTATGCATTCGCCCACAAAAGTAACGCGTTACCGGTAACGCCGTTACTTGGAACGCATTACCGCCAACAATGTCTTCAATGTAGAATAGTCTAGTACACAGATGCAAATATGAATGAAAAGTTTTAAACGAAAACTGAAAATTATACTAAACGTTGAGAGGTTCCATATTTTAAATTGCGAGTCTGAAATGAGTAGTCATTTCAATACCGCTATCACTAGTATAGCACGGCAGATTTGTGCTAAAAGTGTAGATTTGATGAAAAAAATAATCTCACCAACGGCAGGAAAATTTTCATTTGTTCCATTGCGCTCACTTCTCGTGCTCGCTGAAAACGCTCAGTTCTGTTTTTAAAGTTATATTGCGATAATTAACTGCGTATCTGCGTATATATACACTCACGGGTCGGCGTCGTGGTGCTTTTTGATTGGAACAAACGGTGTCCTATCGACTTCAGAGGTTTACTCCTGACTTTTCATAGGTGCAAATGTTTTGCTTGTTTCAGCTTTCAGGTTTTGTGATTTGCTGATCTTAATGTACACCAGGCTCTCCGGTGTTTTATGTTACTTACTAGGCCAACTGTATTTGCTGCGAAGCAAAATAAAACAATAACTTATGGCTTTTTCATCAGCCCTTTCTAAAGTTTGTGAGATTTTTGTCTAAACGTGCCCCCGCTCCCCCTTTCCCTCAAAAAATAAAAATAAAATAAAATAAAGGTTTTACTGGAATGTTTAGCACACAGGTGAACTCTAAGAAACACCTTCAGTGTTTGTAATTAAAACAACAGAAGTGCGCTAACTGTGTACGAAATCACTATTAGTTATCGACTAATATATTTGGAAAAATGAAGGTGATAATTGTTTACATTAACTACGTGAGATGCTTATTTACATGCGTAAAGATTGGCGTTACATAACGCACCTCCCCATTTCTGTATCCTAGTTTCAACTCTGTTTCAACTAGAGCTCGGTTTCGCAGCTGTGGTATCTAACCGTGTCGTAAACCCGATTGTTTTCCCTCTTTTTAGCACGTTAATTTCCGACGTGTGCTTTAGGCGGTTGAACTCTGCCAGTTACCTCAGGTCGCAGACCGCCCTCATTTGCACTTAGAATTTTTTTTTTCATGCTTGTATACACCAACACGCGGTTCTGACTTCACGCCGTGCGCTGGCGGTACTGTCGACACTGAGCATGCGGAGATGAATTCCCCTCACGCAAATTTGTTCTCTGCGCACGCGCAATGCCCACACCTTGTCTGGGCAAACACTGACTTGTTTGCGAACATCATTCTCGTCTATACGAGAGTCTTCCGAATCACAGTCACATATAATCTGTATTCGAGACAGATAATTGAAAACGTTTTGAAGGGGAATAATGTCGAAGATAAAAAAAGGTCCTTGAAGTGCAAAGAACTGAGAAACAAATATGATTTCTTTGTTATGCTGTTAGTTCGGCTATCACTCCTTGACGCAAACGCCATTAAGGTCATAGTTTACAGTTCTAGGCAAGGAGAAAATGATTTGTTTTTGTACTTACATAGAATATTTTTTGTTCCGCATTCTTAAGGGAAGGCCACCTTCAACTGTCGACTTCTAAACTAGTCGCTCAATATTGATGAAATTTAAAGGGTTTATTCACCTCGTTACGTAAATGCACGGTGTGACATTTAATCTCCGTAGGAAAATTTTCCGATAAGCTACAAGGGTAGGCATACAACTATTGATTAAGTAGCCTCACTTGGCAAGGAATTCTATCATATAAAATTGCTGAAAAATAATGAGTACTTCTAAGCTTCAACTGTACCTAGGACATATGGGGGTGCGGCTATTTATTTTTTACCCTCAAATCTGTGC
>JAZHYW010064208.1:0-58720 GCA_037355805.1 Ixodes ricinus
CTACGTATTGCTACGGTTGAGCCACTGCCCCGCGGACACGCAGCGCCATCGGGTGAGTGATCGTTCAAACTGTCGTGTGCCTTGCGGTGCGGTGAACGAACAGACAGCAACGTAGTTTCCAGCAGAACGAACCCCTTGATTTATTCCAGATGCGCCGTATATATTGCCACGCGCCGTACGATAAGAGGCGAGCGAACGCGGTGATCAGTGATAACACAGTCAAGATGACAACACACACACCGGCGCGCCGCGGCCAATGGGGGGGGGAGTCCCTGTCGGATGCGTCAGCCAATTGGACCGGAGTGTAAAAAGGTGCCGTTGGCTATAGACCATTCCATTTAGCGCCTCTCTTGGCGGCACCATTTTGCTCGGCCGCAGCGCCCTCTCACACACATCCGGGAAATTCAGCGGGTTCGGTGGGGCAAAACGAAGGAGAGGGCACGCGCCCGACTCCGCTAGCAGACGACAAACCGGAGGTTGCCGTTCTCCATCTTTCGGGTTGTACGGCGGCTGCACGGAACATCGAACTCTCGCTCGTGGTTGCCGTTGTGAAGTGGTTCGCGTTCTAGGAATAGTTATGTCTACTCCGAAATCATCCTATAGCTCTCTGTTGTTCTATTTCTGTAAATGATCAACCAGCATATCTTTTTCCGTTACTTAAATAGCAGTTGAGTCAGCCGGCAGTACTACCCTCAACTACTGCGTGTATTGCGGCAGGAGAGCACGTTTTTATTTATTATTTCAGACTTCCACTCATGGTCGCTAAAGGCCTCACGACCAGTACGAACTTTGTACAAAAAAAGTGCACCGCAACCGGATTTACTTTTCGCCAGAGATGACCGAGCTAACTGCATACAGTTTTCTTATTTTTGTTTATTTGCACGGAGGTAACAGCGCAATTGGACCCTGTGAGTCTTTTTATTCAGCATAGTATTACACGACAACTGGCATACTGCAAAATCTGCGCATCTGGTTTAAAAGTCCGCAAAATGACGCGATTTTTAAACACAGTTTTGCACACCAGCCGGACGCTACCCACACCGACGGCGGAGCGCACACATGAGGGGTGAGAGGGGAGTGATTTTTCTCTTCTACCCTCTCTGCTATGACCCTAATGGAACGGTCTATTCGCAACTTTCACGACATATAGGGGGCGCACTGGTGCCTATCAAAATGGCTGTCATCTGGATGATCGTTGTAGAACAGCAGTACGATGCTAGGTTCGCGACGCGTGAGTAATTCTAGTTTTACTATATACAAGCAGTATTAGAGCCTTACTTTATTTTTTCACGTGAGAAACGTGTAGGCAAGCCCTTTTATTATGGAGGCCAATCATCCAGGAGCTAGGGAGCGCGATTCTCGCACCGCGGTACCACCATCGCTGAAAGTTGCGAATAGTCGGTGACAGGTCAAGAACGAAGTGGAAGCTCCTCCCACCCCTTTCCGCTTCAGCGGAGCGAACGGTAGAGAGGAGGTCGCCTCCTCTCCAGCGTTCGCACTACTAAAGTAGAAAGGGGTGGGAGGAGCTTCCACTTCGTTCTTGACCCGTCACCGACTATAGCTTTGCGCGTGGTTTCATTAAGGTGCCGTTTTGCATGGTTTCAAAGCTGTTTACGTCGGCTCGCTCCATGAGACAGTTAATGCTTTCGCATTAATAAAGTAGCGCACATGAAAGACCAAGAGAGGTGACCTCGCCCCCCTCGCGCGATACTATCTCGTACACTAAGCAAATTGTGATCCCGCGAATCGAGGGAAAACGAACCCGCGTTTGATGTCTGTGCAGGTGGCAGGAGACATCGAAGAATTTGGAAAGGGTGAAACGCAAATGAACACGAAGAGCTTTTTCCTGCTCAGGAGAAGAAAAGCACGATGGAACGCGATGGAAAGAGGCAGAGCCTACTCGGCGTTGTCTTCTTGAATTTTGATTTTAGCATATTTGTGTAAGCCTTCACGTTTTTCTATTGGCTCTATTCGCCTCAAGATTCGACCGACACGGCTTATGCGGCGAAAAGCAGAACCACGTTTCGTTTTACAATAGACCGACCTCACCAGCCAATTTGACTACGCCACCGCTGCCGCAATGCATCGAGGGAACTTTAGTCTTTTTGCACGTGCGACAACCTCGCTGGAGCACTGTGCGTGTAAAGCACGAGAAGGCACGAGCCCTCGCGTGCACGGCCGTCTGCCTCCTGAGAACTAAAGTTATGGCGGCGTCACGCATGCGCCGAACGCTTAGTGAGATCGGTCTATTACTTGGAGCAAAACGAATGCTACGCACGCGAGGCCGAAGCCATGGGAGGCGCCAATGCAGCGCTCGCGCACTGGAATCAACTGCTAAGAGCTCGTGCTCTGTACCCTTGCCCGTGCTCTGTGCCGTTAGTGTGGATGCTTTGTCTCCACCCGCATTGTGGACAGATGGAATCACCACGTGCCTCATAGAGAACCATGGATAAACAAAAGCACGCTTCCACACAATTCAATCTGGGTCTCGAGGCCAATACTGCATCTCGCCGTACGATAAACTAGAGCCCGAAGGCTCGGGCGGAGAACTACTCCAGAAAAGCTTGCATCCGCAATGCCAAAGAGTGCGCGAGAGAAATTCCGACTACTTAGGGTAGCAGGAGCACTAATCCGACGTATATGGCTTCTCTGTTTTGATAGCGCAGTGTTTTATATTGGTTAAGTACAGGTACATGCTATTTAGTTTCATAAACATTCATGCCATATTTCCAACGACGTAGAGGGGCTTAGAGCGATAAACTGGTATCCCGTTCACCAGGCAAAAGTGACCCCACTTGGCTGCCGCCATGTTGTACAATTTTGACCACTAGACACGTGACCGTACCAAATCCTGAGGCTTTTACGCAAAACTGAGCCGAGATTTGTATTGGCGATCGCTGTAGAAAACATGATAAACTATTTTTTTCAATACTGTTAGCCCCAGAGATCAGTGTCTAGCTCCGATAAAAACCCAAAATACAGCACCGCGGCTGACGGCATCTAGCGGAGGCATTGCGAAGCTGCTCGAGTTTTTGTCGTAAAAGCACATTTTCGGACTTAAGAACAAACGAGAACATAACTTGACTCTTCGTCGGTACGGTTATTAAAGATCAATAAGCAATTATTTGTGCGCGGTACTTCGTTAAAATCTAGAGCGTAACACTATAAGGTCACGTGTCTAGTGGTCAAAAATGTGCAACATGGCGGCGGCCAATTGGGGGTCACTTTCAGCTGCCAGTTTATCGCTCTAGAGGCTCTCCCTCGTCGGGTATTTCGTTAACATGTCAACTGTTTGGTGAAGGTAGTGCAGATTGTGTGCTCCTTTTGTTTTTGCAAGACATGAACTACTGTCTGTTTTGTCTCAGCGATGAATAATTATACAAGTTTTACATATTGATTCGCGGAGCTTAGAACTCTTCGTACCAATCTGTACCCCAAAGCTTCACGTGACTTTGGGCTTGCTTCAACATGGAAGCTGTCCGTACTAAATAGCCGAAACACTATACATTTCTGTATTGTCGATAGGACATGGCATCCATCCGCAGTGCAACTTGCAATCCGATACATCAAGTGACTCCCCTGGCGTGATCTCGGTATTTTCCCTGCCAGAGGGTCACCGTGACGTATCGGTGGTGCACGGAATTATGCACGGATGGCTTGTAGCTACGGCCTTCAAAAGTACAGAAATGTATAGTGCTTCTCGGTATTTAGTGCCGGACAGTTCTCATATTTCCTGCCGGATGCCTGTCCGTAACGTGGACTGCAGACGATTCTGTCGTTTTACGATATATATGTCTTGTTTTTTTTGTTTTTGTTTTTGTTGTGGACGTTGCAGTTTCTAGATAACGGAATATCTCACCAGCAATATTGAACCGGCAACTGCTGCTGTAAAGAGAGAATCTGGATAGCTGTCCGTGACGTGAACTTGAAGACGTTCTGTAATTTCCACGAAATTATATGCCTTGTCTTTACACATGGTACAGTTGAAGCGAGGATAACGGAAATCAATATCGGCAATATTGAACCGCAACGTTTTGCTCTCAAGATGGGGCGAAAAGTTTTTACAGTGTAACGTACTCGTTACTTCTTGAAAACAATGAAGGGCAACGTACTTACTCTAATTATTTCAATTAACGGGTAACGTAGTTACTTTACTCATTACATATTCTTCCATAACCTGAGAAAGCTATACTTACATTTTTTTTCTTGTTTCTAGAAGCTTCGCTTTTTACGTTTCTATGCTAGACGGACTGTCAAAAGGGACCCATCCTGGTGGTCGCCGTGTTTCTGTACGTGCTTTTTGTATCATCGCTGATATCCAGCCGCAAACCAAAAGTCTTTAGTGACTTGCGACTTTGGCGCTGCTTGATTGGTCCCATTAGGTCGTAGCGTCGGCTGGGTCTAGACTTAAGCCGAAACGATGTATATGCGCCAAGTCATTCATTACTGCACGCATCTCCATACACGTTCAATATTTTGCCCGTCTCGTTTCCCACGCAAAAAGTCCCACTGTAGAAAGCAAATCCAACGCCCACGCCCTTTGTCCCGTGTCGAAAAATGCTGTCGCCATAATAATGCTGCTACCGTCAATTTATAAATAAAAAGTAACGCAAAAGTTACGTGCGTTACTTCGATCTTTAACGGTAACGCGTTACTTTCATTTTGGAGTTAACGTTAACACGGAATAGTACTTGTTAAACCCGAGGTGGCTCATGCCATGCAACAATACAAAGATAATAGAAAGCCGGTTTGATAAATTAATTCATAGCTTCTTTGATTAAATTTGACCATCTAATTTAAACTACAGGGTGTCCCAGGCCACCAGGATCAATCTTTAAATGGACTGTAAAAATCGACGCCTAACTTTAGTAATCTAAACTTTTCTTCAAATGTGTATTTCACAGGTCGGTCTTTTCTGTGTAAAAATAGAACCAAAACACTTGTCAGAGTCAACGGCGGGCGGCGACGCAGAGGACCAAGTCGAGCGGCGGTGCGCGTTTGGCGCTCGTATTGATAGATGGCGCTACCTCCTTGTTCCAATGCGGATAATGATAGCAAAACTTGAAGTAACAAAATCAAAGAAAACGCGGTTGCATAATGAAGGCGCCGATGGAACTCTTGCTGCGGACGGATTTCGTCTGCGTGTCGTTGGCTTCCTTTCGCCCGGGAGCGGCGTTGGAGCAGCGTCGGAGGATGTAAGCGATCAGCGAATGAAAGCATATGAGCAAGCAGACGAAATCCACCGGCAGTAATAGCGCTGTCGGCGCCATCGTTATGCAAGCGCGTTTTCTTTTATTTTTATTACTTCAAATTTTGCTATCATTGTCCGCATTTATTTTTTAAGCCAATTGTACATAACAAAAAGATTATGTTCATATTAATAGAACACGGTTGGAGGCAGGCACTTTCAATATTTGTTTTTTAAAAGCATGCCGGAACAAGGAGGTAGCGTCATCTATCAATAGAAGCGCTAAACGCGGGGCGCGTTTAGCTCTTGTGTTGGTAGATGGCGATAGCTTCACTCTGCCACTCGTCTGAGACGCATTTTTTGGAGGTCGATACGGGGCAGTGACGTCCGTGACGTCACTGCCGGAAACGTAAAAACAAACAAAAATGTCCTTTTTTACGTTTTGCGGAGAGCTTGTTGCAGGTTGTTGTGTCTAGTGTTGGGGCGGGGGGAGGCGGCGGTCGCGGCGTGTTATTGTTGCAGTGCCATACGCTAAAGAACAGAGGCCAGATACACGAAACGATCTTACGCCAAGAATGTACGTACGACAACAGCTCCGGAGCCGTCTTTCCACGATCAAATCAACATGACCGACAACGTCGCTCAGTTACTTGGTCGCGACGACCAACGGACATTTATTTTTCTACGTGCTCTTCTCGCGGGTCCCGATTTCAAGCAGCAAGAAAAAGAAGGAAGTACTCGAAACCGGCCACGACGAACATGAACGCTGGATCCACAAACACCCGGGAAAAGGTACAACGGCAACGATGCCACCGACCGAGCGAGCTCGAGGCCTAGCAGGCACTCCGACTCGTCGCAGCGTTGCCGGCGTTGCTCCGACGGTCCTTGGCCAAGACCGTCTGCCCACGACCGACCGGCTGGCTTGCTGAATGGAATACGCGCCCGCGCGACCCTTGTGGACCCTTTCCGTATTATAGTTCGATCGCTGACCTCAATTTTAGATTAAGGGGTCATTCTCTTCCCCTTGTCATCTCCTTTTCCGAGGCAGCGGTGACGAACGCTGTCGTCGATTCTATCTCCTTGTTTTGTGTGATATGGAGCTCAAATAAACGCCGTATGGATTACTTTCGCAACACGGTATGTACACTTTGTTATTAGTGTGCCATTTTTATTCTGACACGCTTGTCGCCGCGGAGGCGCGTTCACGCTCAATTGTTTCCGATAGTACATTACTGTCGAGCTATAACAGTTCGTGGGAGCTACGCAATGCCGGTCCCACCTTTCTTTGCCGAGTGTCACGTCAGTATCGACTGGTACTCGTAAAAGATCGGTCCCGAAGCACTTCGATCAAACGTGCGCGTCCGCTCCGAGTGTGCACAGGTATTTACGTGGCTCTTGCTGACACTCTCGTAGTTGAAACGTATCTTTTTTAACGTCGGCTCGCTCCTGCATCTCCGAGGCCGCGAAAAACGCGGCGGCGATTTGTTTCCATCTACGTCGCTTTGCAAACGACTGGCACGGGCCGTTTTTTTACCAACTATGACAGTTGTGTTGACTTCGGAGGAACGAGCTGGGAGCATACTCCGGAGGAGTACGCGAAGTGAAGAGGTGAAGATGTCAAGGTAACAAAATATCTGCAAATAGCTCTATTTTGACTAAAACCGGACATGACATCACAGACGTCAAACTACTACTCTGCTACTTCGCTCTGCCCCGTATCGACCTCCGAAAAAGGCGTCCCCACTCGACTTGGTCGTCTGCGTCAGCGCCCGCCGTTGACCTTGGCCATTTTTTTCGGCCCCATATTTTACACAAAGCTATGCTTCCTCGTTTTCTTCCTTAATTAAATGAAATACACCTTTGACGAAATAGTTTAGATTGCTACGTGCCGGCGTCCATTTCTATGTTCCCTTTTAGATGAAGCCCTGGTGACTTGGAACACCATATACAGGGTGTTTCCCGAAAGGTGGACAAATTCGATATTGCGAAAACTACGCGTCGCACAACAAAAAAAAAAGGCTTGTATCGTTTTGGTCCTGGGCCAGGAGCCTATTTATGAAAATTATTAAAGTCCGGGATACTTAGGTTGTTAATTATTTTCGTGTAATTACCATTTTTAAAATTGTGTTTAAGGGTGGGGTTTCACTTAGAAAATTGCTCAGCATCATCGAAAAACACTAAATCAACAAGTATTTTTGTTGATTTATTGACCAACTCGCCCAACTATCCATTGTTCTATGATAGCTGGAAAGGTTGCCGCCATCTACGAACGACGGCGGCAGCCAGACTGGTTGAGTGCTTGCCGATGTCGCTTATAGATGGCGGTAGCTGTCCAGAGGTTTGTGTAGGTTTGTGTCAACATGTGTTTGGTACCGAACACGATCCTAGGGAACCTAGCCCTTAAAAGCTCCGCTGTAAAAAAAATTACAATAAGTATTTTAGTACAAACAAAAAATTACGAAACACGTACAATAAACGCGCTTTGGAAACACAGTCATAAATAATTTACCAACGAACTGCTTCATATAATTAACGACGCAAAATATATAAAAATGATTATATTTAAGATAATTTTACGAATATATAAGAAACATATGCTTAGTCTTTATTGTAGTTTTATTAATAATGTAGAAACGGAATTAAGTTCTCTAAATGCGGCAAAATTGCACGTCAATATCTAAAACAAAAAAGTTTTATTTACTTATATTGTTTTAGCCGCTTACAGTGACTTCCAGTTGTGATGGCAATGCATTGAGTAACATTTCACCTCCTTAAGCGAAAAACGACAACAAACCTCCACTCAAATTGAGCTAGCTTGTCTTCGTTATAGGGGCTTTGCCGCACGACGTCGGTCAAAGAGACTTCCATAACGAACCGACAAAGGATGTACAGCGGTGCTGCTCTTATCGTAGGGTGTAAAACGTTATGGTGTCCCTAGTTTAGCTTTACATTTATGTTTCCTTACCGTTGCCTCCTAAGACCCTTTTTTGTCTCCAAAACACGTCCAAATTGAGTGTATTTTAAGCGTAAATGGCTGCGCAAGCGTTTTATAGCTCTAAAATGTGGGTGGATTTAATAGTTCTAATTATTCCCACCATGTCTAGTGATTGAAATGGTACCTTTAGATTTATTAATTATAAAGTTAATTACTAAAAGTAATTATTAACCTAATTATATCAAACACATTTTTCCCCTACAGTTTGCCTCTTTGGCAGAAACCAGAATTACATCAATTCTGTTTCTGTGCGATGCGTGTATTTCACAGGAACGATTTGGCTCGCGTTTCTGTGAAGCACCGTTTATGTATAATAGATCAGTGCTTTTTCCAAGTGACATGACTTTCACATAAAATATATGTTACAGAAATATAAAAATATATATATGGACCTGGACGCATTCACTGTATCGAACTGACATGGAATCACCCAACAGCACAATCCCTTGTGGTTATCTAGTTATATCTTTATTCCATTTGGTACGCATTTATACGTAAAAAGAATGAGCTGGTTTCTCTGTCATCACACAATGTTGAATACCAAGATACCGACTCTTCAGATACTTCCCTCGCCTTGTTTTCGCGGCGATAGACCTTCCTCGTGTGAGGGCTTTGGGCTTCATGTTAATTTGCTGTGCTTACAGTTATCAAGTTCGCGTCCACCGATAGTCCCGTGGAAGCGAATGGGAATCTGCAGGGAGCGACGCAAGAAAACATAAATATAAAACGAATTAAGCCAGGGACAACATCACTTCAAATACCCTACGATAGAGCAGCACCGATGTACAGCCTTTGTAGATTGTAGAAAATGTCTCCTTGGAGCCGATGTCGTGCAGGCAAAGGCCCTATAACGATAGACAAGCTAGCTCAATTTGAATAAAGGTTTGTTGTCATTTTTCTGTAAAGGAGATCATATGTTACTCAAGGTTTTGCCATCACAAGTTGGCTTAAGTCAGAGTAAACGCTGAAGAAGGTTTTAATGAAATATGAAATGTGTAGTTTTTTTTTTAAATATTGTCCTGCAATTTTGTCACATTTAGAGAATTTAGATGAGTTTCTACTTTATAAAATAAACTACTATAATGGCTAAGAATAATTTTTATATATGCGTAAAAGGAATTGAAAGGATGACAATTTTTTATACATTTTGCGTTGTTTTAAATGAAGTAGTTAACTGGTAAATAATTTGTGAATGTGACTTTAAACGTGCTATTGACATGTTGAGTAAATATTTCGCATAAAACTTTATCAATGTAATTTTTAATATATCGTTTATATGTGATAAAACTTTAATAAAATTAGTAGAAATGGTATTACTACGTGCATGCTTCCGTGTAAAAGTCAAGGAGTGTGCAAAATACCATTACGAAAGGATCGGCAATCTCTACGGCTCGAGCTTCGAAATTTTATATCTCCAGAAGAGAATTAGCTACGGCGTTCGCATATACCTGAATGCTCCTACAAAGAACATGGTTTAAACATACATTTTTGTTATATAAATAGAAATAAAGATAACCTGGACCATCAATGCACGATATGACATAGAGACAGCCAGGAGCAATTCGTCTCCCCGGTCAGGCGGTTTCTACAATCCTCCATATTGTTAGCGGGAGCGCCTAAATAATCCACGGCTGATATGTGTCGGACGCACATGCCCCAAGTATGCAATCAGGCGAGTGTCGCGGTGAGCTGATGAGGAGGCTTATTATGGTTAAACCAAAAGAACATAGCACACACAAATGAACGGGACCAATTTCACATACCTGATAGTGGACGGAAATATTCCTCGCAGCCGGAAACTTAAAATCTAAATTCGGCGGGAATCATTTTTAGTGGCACTGAAATACGGTAAAGCATAACTTTCTGCTTTATTTCGGGTGACGGTAGAAAGTATACCAGGATATGAAGTTTCGTAAGGGACGACTAATGTCATATTGACGCGCGCACAGCGGGCGAAGTAGGCAGCGCGGACGTGGCGTAACGGTTATCGTGCTTTCTTCCCGCGCGAAGATCCAGGGTTCGATTCCCGGGAGCAACGCGTCTTTCATTTATTCTTGCACTTTGGTGTTCCGGTAAATTCGAGAATCCTCTTGCTTGTTCGAGGGCGGAATGCTCTACGCACCGAATCTTCTACGCCGATTGTTCCAGAATCCCGCGCCTGTATATAAGGGGCTCCGCGTGCCTAGCCGCAGGCAGTCTCGCCCCAGAGTTCAATCCTGCTGTTACGCCAACTCTGACGCCCGCGACGCTCTCTTGTTATCTTCTGTTTCCTTTTCGTTTTTGGGCACAAATTCGCTCCATTAAACGTTTCAGTTTCCTCAGTTATTCCTTGGTCGTCACCTCGTCATTCGTGACAATATCTTGTGCAGTTCTTTTAGAGGGTCTGATCTCCTCCCCATATAGACCAACACGCGGCCCTGACGTCACGTAGCTGCGGCGGCGCTGTCGACAGCACTGCGCATGCGCAGACGCTTCACTTCACGCGAATTCGTTTTTTCGCACGCGCAGTGCCCACACCAGGTATGGGCGATAACGCGCTTGTTTGTAAACAGCGTGCCGCTCTATAGTAACTGGGTGAGATACTGGAGCTTCGGAAAGACTCACCCTTCTTGCCGTGTCAGTCACTATAATAGCATGACAGAAGGGTGTCACTTTCCATAACAGTCTTTTTATATGTTCGTGTGTGTGGGAGGGGGAAGGTATATGAATATCTTGGAACTGTACATGTTAACAATAAAGACGTATATAACATACCATAGGGAGATGAATAATTGATCTCAAGTACCACGCAAATATGCTCAATCCCCTTACTTAAGCTCTTTATTAAAAAAAAAGCCACCATGGCCGCAGCTAGCTCTTCTTCTGCCTTTGCAGCACGTTCTTGTGCCTGTAGAGCATGTTCCTGAGCCTTTAAAACACACTGTTTATGTGCGAGCTCCCGCTCCAGGAGCTCAAATTCTATCGCCTGAGCAGCTTCCAAGCTCAGATGGAGTAGCTTTGCTACTCGATCGCCGCTCTAATGAAGGCAATGTTTGCGTGTTGTGTCCTCTTTGTCGGAGGCCCCTCGCCGGCATGGACGCGCTGCTGCTCGCAGATGTGCTGTAGAGTAACTGCAAATGCTCCGCTTGCGGAGCTTATGCAGTTATTCTACAGCCCCAAGCGGAGCATATGTAGAGTAACTGCATATGCTGCGCTTGCAGAGCAGTGTATCACAATAAAGCTTCCGGGGCGGCCATGTTAGATCAAAGGCCGCACTGCTGGAAGCGATTGTCACCTCTTCAGGAGATTCGGAGGCGGAGGTAGCGTAGCTGTGAGGTAGCGTGCTGCGGCCTGCGGACCATAGAAGATATAGTGCGGCGAACGCCGCGCGTGCGTCGCACTGTATCGACAAAAACGTCATCTGTTTGAAAGCCGTAGCTACGCGTTGTTGTCTGGTCCGAAGTGCCCGGATGTGCCGGTCGCGCATCACTCCGCAAGCGGCACAGACGCAAGCAACGTGATCGTCCACCGTGTCGTCTGCTTCCCAGACTTTGGAAACATGCTTTAAAACATCTCTCGCGTTATAAAACAACGCGTTTATAATGTACCCAGTGGCCACACATAATGTCCAATGATCCAGGAACCTTCAAGTTCATTCGATTTTAGTGTAGGATGTATGTTTCGCAAACGCAAAGCGAGAAACATGCTCCACCCGAAGCCAACGCCCCTAAACAGAAGGACTGCGCATGGTCCCCTCACACTCTGTGAAACGTCATCAGGGTCGGATCGCACTAACTCCGCTATTTGGCCCGAGCCCGACATTCGACGCGCTGATTGGACACGAGCCCCAGACGAACACTGACACAGCACTCGTGCCCAATCACAAGCCTCGATCAATCTGACTGTGTTGACGCGTGCGGACGCCTTCTGTCTAGGGGTGTTGCCGGAAAACTCGGCGCCTGCAAAGTCATTTTTCCTCATGAAGATTGGATCCAGCTCGGTCCACATGGCCGCTTCTCTGCCAATATGGAGTTGGCGGCGCAAGGAAAAGGAACGCGATACTCTGGCTCTGCAAGCAGAGCCTATACTGATAATCTAAGGTGCTGGTGCTTGTAGCGCAGCTGCTGCTTGTGGGGCTGGCCCCCTTGAGTTCGCACCAAAGTTTCCTCCTCTGCTCCAGCTAAAATCTGGAGCCTCGAAGCTGATTCCGGTGGCTGTGACGTCATGCGGGTCGTCTCCCATGTCCATCGGTGGCTCCTCAAACATCTCGCCGTCTTCCACGTCTCCATCCTGCATGTTTCCAAGTAACTGAGAAGATTTTTATACAATTAGAGTTTCACATAAAACCGCAATAAACAGGAGCAAACGTTCAAGCATTATAATCCACTTCACGACAACTTGCAAACTGTGGAAGCTACATCCCTCGCAATTCCACAAGTGCATTGGCGTGAAGCATGTGACACCAATGAACAGGAGATGTACCATTACTGCCGGATGCGTGGGCATGTGGAACCTGCTGTCATCTTTGGCGTCTCCGACTCCTTCCATTTAACTATTTAATGCGCTCACACACATCTAAAAAACTGCTCACGAAATGAACGACCCGGCCATCACCTTTGGTCAGAAGTCGGCAAATTGATACTTGATACCCATGTTGCGGATAAAAAACACAGGGAGCATGATGGCAAAAATGAGAAAAGACACTTTTCGCGTAAGGCTCGCCAAATTATGAGGCGCTGAAGCTGACCAGCCTTCTGCGTTAAGTAATTATTTCGAACTCTCTTTGTTCGCGTTCCGCCCATTGAAAAGAATGCGGGAAGCGCATCAGCACGCACCTCGTATCGCTGCGCCGCAATGTTCTTCCGCAGCGAAAAGGACGTCTGCTTTCATCGCCGTCACCATGGCAACAAACGCCGAATGACCTTTTCGGACGGCACGTGTATCACTCGGGAGCGTGTTAACCCACCTCCCCGCCTGCGTTCACACCGCTTCGCGGCGGTAGTCTGCGGCTGCTCATTACAAAACTATTGTAGTTTTTACACTTGTTTCAATAAGAAAACCACCAAACAAGAGTCAAAACCACGTGATAGATGATAAGCACGCATTACTTCCCACATTCTTTTCCGGTAAAAATCGCGGTTGAATTAGGTGCCGCGGCAACAGCAGAGTATGACGTGGGGAGTGACGTCACTAGCCCGGCTAAGAATGCGAAGCACGTAGCGCACCCCGCCTACGTTTCACGGTTGAGGTTGCGGTTGCATAAGCGGCCGCGGCAACGGCAGTGTACGAAGTCTTTCATCTATATATAAAAAGTTTTGGCACAGTGCATTTACTTTTCTTTCGTCAATAATAGGGTATACAACATTTTGCTGTTTACAAAATGAATCGCTGCTTGCATCCCAAGCGACTTCCAAACGCACCGTCTCTTGCAAGTCTGCTGAGCTTGCTTATGTCACCACTGCTAGAAAGCATACATGCTACGCGAACAACAAAGTTGGAGATTTAACGAGGGCCGTCGGCTGTACAATATTACATCTTGGAGGAGGCAAATTGGTTTACAAGAATACTTGAAACATTTGAAAACATCTCGCACTCCTTCGTTATTTTGGCGTTCACCTGGATAAATGGTGGTAAAAAGTTTCATCTACATTAAAACCAGAGGAGGCCTTTGTTCATTCTATTTATAAGCCGGGAGTTCTATGGGACGTTAAAAACTAGAGCAACCTGGTGGCGATTGCCGGATAAAAGGCCTTTAGTGGAGAGGGCAATCGTTGGAGGTGATACTGCAGTCACTACAGCTTCGCTCTCCAACCACCTTTCCACCGTAGATTCGAGACCCAACATTTTTACAAAGATTCTGTGTTTTTGGGGACAATTTTCGATCTCTGCAAGACATTATCGTTTTATAAAGCTCACGTAAAGACGGACAAAAAGACAGTTCGCGGTTACAGAATTTTTGAACTCCAGTGAACTTGCACAATTCAAGTAACGCCTACTTCGGAAATTCAGAGTGGCATTCTCAACGACCATTACCCACCAGAGATTACATCGTGACCGGATGTCGCCGCGAAAATACTGAAAAATATGCGTCGTGTGCACTGGTTCGCAGGTGGTATGCGTAGCTGACGTTACTTTTCAGCACGCTATATTTTGTATCAGCTTAACTGGAGACGCAGCCAGCGCTATGAGCTAATGGGACCAGCCAGACAGCGTAAAAAGCGCAAGTCACTGGGCCTTTCATTTTGTGGCAGGATCAGTGATGATAGAACACTTCCAGAAACATGACGAACACTTTGATGGTGCGCTTTGACGCAGTCTGTTTGATCCCATTATCTCCTAGCGTCGGCTGCGTATGGAATTAAGCTGAAACGTAGTATAAACCACGACAAGAGTACACTAACGCTCATTTATTTTTTAAAAATTAGGTGGCATGAAAGTAAACACGAAAAGCCCCGAATTATGATTTAGTTTTTAATATATTTTTCTTCATTTGTTTACAAATTTTTGTTCACTTTTAATACACAGCCGTTTTAATAGACCGTAGCTTCAAGAATATAGTTCGAAAAAAGCTCTCCACAAAAAAAAACTACGCTTCTAAAAAACGTGCGGTAAAAAAAGCTATTGACATTTTTCTGAAGACCAGCAACGTGCAGGCGTATGACCATATTTTGCCGCGCCAATCCCACAGACTAATGTTATTTTTATTCTTCTTACAATTTCCGCAGAACTCGAAACCACACCTCTCGATGTCTGCATTGACATGTATCATTATTGCTCAAATGCGCGGTTAATTCACCGCATGTCAATTGTTTTTCCTTCCCACCCTCGATGTCAACGAGAATGCAAAATGCGTAAGTGTTTATACGGCAGTTCGTTTTCAGACAATTAAGATGTAAGTTCCGTACCATGAAGGAGCGTATCCCAAGGTTTCTAATTAAAGACGGATTTCGTAAAGGTTAAAGTGTTTACACATTCTTTATGAATAAGCAGATGTTTAAAAGATTGCGGCATCCAGCGAAAAATTTGCATGAACCCGGAGGGGTTGGCATGCCTCTACGGGTACGGATTTTAAAGTGCGAAAATCAAAAGCGCGAAAAGGAAACGTTATGAGGAACTGCAGTGGCGAGAAAAAATAACTTTCTTGTGCAATGCACACCTTGATTATTTATTTCCCAAGCCTCATGTTCCGACCAGATAGGTCGATTGTTCTGAAGCCTGAGAAGTACGGAATGTTGTCAACATCTGAACATTAATGTTTCATTGGTAATGAAACATTAATGTTCAGATGTTGAGGAACATTCCGCACTAATATCTCTCAGGGCTTCTGATTATCTTTGAAAACGTCCCGCAGTATTTTCAGGCGCAACACGCTTCCTCCACAAATGCCATCTCTGTCGGACACCACGTAAATACGATCTTCATTTCAGTGCGCTAAAAGAAATCGTCTACTGTTGCAGAAGCTACAGCTAAACAAAAATTGGTAGCTTATTTTGCGTCGTCATTCTAGGTGACGACACAGGGTCTACGTTCTTTTGATCCACTTTTTCTGATATGCGTATTACGCGTGGGCGCAATGCCCGACACTCCTGACTTGGGGATAGCGTGCTATGAAAATATATCCGCAATTGTGCACAAGTCTCGTTTGCAAAGTCCTTTTCGTCGGGGAAGAACCTTTTTCGTTTAGCGTTGCACAATGTGTTTTGAGCCAAGCTGGTCAGCCTCCATAAAGGTTACACACGAGGCGACACGCGTAAGAAGCAAAATATACACAACCTCGCCACATCCAGTTTGGCCAAGATCAAACTCAGTGCGCAGCTACCAATATATAGTCTGAACTCGGGTTAAAGTGACAAATCTGTCTTTATCTTAAGGGCTATTCACACGGGGGATGTTTTTACGGGGAGCGATGTGCGTGACCAGTGGGACTCCTCTGCGACTGAAGTATTCACACGAACAGCGGGGATCCGAGAGACATGTCAGTGTTATCAAGCGGCCTTCGCGGATCTGACGACAATGCTCGGTGCGCGCTGACGAGAGTAGAAAAATGGAGGCGTACATGGAACGCCGATGCGCTATTATTGCAGCAACGCTGCTGGATGCAGAACACGACGCGTAACTTTTTATTTTCAAGGAATGAGTGGCGTATTTTGTTATCTTTTCCGGTAACGCCAACAACACTGCTGACAACCCCAAGATCGATATTTTGTACCGCGTCAAACGCTTCAGAAGCGTGTGCAGAACACGAAGCTAATAGCTCATTTTTTTGGTCACGTAATAGCGAAGGCATTTTTGAAAAGGTTAAGAGATGTAGCAAGTTACATGTCTGCAATGATTATTGTTGTTATTCATAAAAACGCGTTTTTTACGACAACTGTAGAACAAATACACTGCCGACTTCGCAAAATGAAAATCAGAGACCGGAAGTGCTCATGACAAAACGACGGCCGTCTCCTAGCTTTTTCTCCATACTCTCAATATGGCGCGACGCCGGGAATTTCATTGGAACGGCGGCACGTTTAATTGAGACAAGAATCAACTTCCCACGATTTGGATACATTGAAGTTTTTCTAGTAGTCCTTGTCAACAAATTGGTGAGAACAGATAAGGGCGTATGAAAATGACAACTTCGGCTATTGCTCGGGGATTGCAGCCAACCATGCATTAGTTTGTGCTTTATCTTTAAAAAGAACTCGTGTTACATGGCATTTTTAGATTTGGCTGTACTAGGCAGATCCTCAACACAGCACCTCTGCAACATCGCCCCTCACGTCGCTCACTAAAGCCTGCTGCACGTCGTTTTCTTCTTACCTTTTCAAATATTGTTTTAGACCGACTATATTTCGTCTCACCTTAACATAGACTAACTGCGAAGGCCGTGCAAGCGCCAGTGGGTTGCCTTGACTGCCTTGACTTGATCACTCGCTGTACGAGCGCTCGTGCAGCTGCCGAAGCGGATGGTTCTCATTCGGAACCCGTTCGCATTTCAACCTTCTCGTTTGTACCTTCTCATTTCAACCCAGCGCAAAACAACTTTCGCGTTTCTCCCTTTCTCACTTAAACCGTTCTCAAAACGAACTTTCGCGTTATGACCATTCTCAAAACGACTTTTCTCATTTTAACCATTCTCAAAACGACATTTCTCATTTTAACCCTTCTCCTTTCAAAGTTTCTTAAAACATACTTTCTGCTTTTAACCATTCTCGAAAAGACTTTTCTTCTCATTTTAAACTTTTTCATTTCAAACTTGCTGAAAACATACCTTCTGTTTTCAACCATTCTCAAAACTACTTTTCTCATTTTAACCGTGTACATGATCAGGCTAGGGAAAAGCAATAATTTCAGCATACACTCACGGAAAAGCCGAAATAAAGGAACCAATGAGATTATGAAGTCCAGGCACCTGAAGCTTTATTACGTCTTGAAATGCTACTTGGAGAATGACATCTAGAGTGTATGCCAATCCACGGCATGACGGACGACACATAGGCAAATATACAAATCAATCAAATCAAATATACAATGATCGTAGATCTGCATGACCACTCCGACACCGATAGTAGATAATTAAATATCCTCACAGGGCGTACCAGATGAGCATAATTTGCATCCGATGATTCACGACTGACACGAAGAAAAAACTCTGTGCCTGGTAGGAAAGCCCCCAAGCCACGCATCATCGCACCCACACATTTCGAAAAAAAAATAAAAAAAAACGCTTTAGGGCCAGGTTGCTAATGGAAGGACCTCCCTTGTTACTTTCTAAGGAGAGCGAAGGCATTTTCTGGCCTTTGAATGGTCCGTGTTTTGCTGCTGCGGTCAGGCTTAGGTAGTTTAACCAATTACCACCTTTTGGGAGCAAAGCTCCAGAATAAAAGCTTTACCGAACATGGGATCGCATTGAGGCACGATGACTGATTCTGCGGCAAAAAACGTTTCTGTAATATGCGTCTCGAGAAGATCCGTTCAGTAGCCTAACGAATAGCCATACGATTTGAATGGCAGAATGCTTTGCGAATCGCTTGTAACGTGACGGTATAAAAAATAAAATATTTTAGTGAGCATATTTCGAATGCAATGTATCCTATGCAAAAGGGTTAAAATGATTCATGCGGGTGGGGTACAGGATCGTTGGCCGCTCCCTGGTGGTGGTGCTCTTCACTCGGTTGCGGTGGCGCTTTGTGAGCGACAGCGTACATATAGAGGCTGGAATACTGAGTGCAGAGTAGGGCGAGAGACCCGCCGCGGCCGCTGCTTTGTGATGCTACCGGTGCGGGCTGTAAGCGATCGCCAGTTAGCCTTGGTGTGGAACATGACATTAAGCGTTCGCATTGGTGCATACTGGCGTACAGGTAGTCCACGAAAGTGGATCGACGAACATCTTAGAATTGTAATAATATGTACAATAGCGACTCCGGCGGTATTTTTGTTTGTTTGTGTGCTTGTTTTATTTTATATCTGGTTATTTTTATAAAATAACATTAGCTACGGAGAAGCGCAGCACTGCTATTAACAGGGCCAACGTCTCCATTATTTTTATTCAATTATTAACACAGAAAAAGAGAGACGGGTTGAAATTCCAAGAGCACTCTAAAAGGTTGAAACGCCAAGTATAAATAAGAAAAGGTCAAAGCGCAAATAGCGTTAGACAATTGGTTTGAAATAAAAGCTTCATCCAAGCCAACTAGCTCGCAATTTTAGCTTGTGCGGCTAAAAATGGTTCATGCTATGGTCAGACGAAGTATAACAGCGAAGGATGTACAAGCGCGAGTGGGTAGCCTTGACTGCCTTGACTTCGATCACTCGCTGCACGAGTGCTCGTACAGCCGCCGAGGCTTCAACCAAAGCATCTAGCCCACGCTTTTAGCATGCACGGCAAACAATGGTTTATGCTAAGGTGAGACAAAGTATCACTGCATAAGAGTTCGCAAGCGTCACGTGACGTCCCGTGACGAGATACTTGTAGCTACAGATAGATGGCCTGTTGGGGAAAATGGCAAAGCAGAAGGAGACATGCTCATTCATTCGAACGATGGGACCGGTTCAAGGAACATGCAGAAATGTCAGCAGTTGAAAGATAGTATGCTTAAGTTTTACGCTCGGTCAGAAGAATGAAAACTGCAACACGATTTACGTACACTTTGTGCAGCTTAATGTAAAAGCCCTGGTGGAGAACTAAGGAGATCGCAAACGTCAAAAAACCCCTTGTCAAAAGAAATTCTAGAATTAGAGAGGGATGGTATCATATCTACTGAAAGAACGAACATTGAGGCTACTTGTGTGAAACATTATCGACCTCCTTTAAACTCACCCCAGAGCGACAAGAATATGTAATTGATTCAATTTTGTCCTTTATGCCGAGCTTTGATGGCAAAAATGAAGGAATGGCTGGAGGAACCCATCAACCGGGATGAAGTCAAAAAGACAATAGGTGACCTGCTGGGGGGTAAAACGCCAGGCTCAGACGGGCTTTGTTCTAGTTTTTACAAAAAATTAAAAAAGTGCTCTCTCCCAAGCTGCTCGCCATTATAAAAAAAAATCTTATGAAGCTTATAAAAGTAAATAATTTCCACTATGTTTTTTTTTTCTGGAACACACACTGCGCTAATTCCAAAATCAGAGGACGCCGCCAAGTTGCGCTGAGGAGAAGGCTATCGATTCATGCGTATATGTAATATAGATTGTAAAGTATTAGGAGAAATATTTAACGGAAGGCTACCGCACGTAATTTGCGAATTGGTGGGGGACCATAAAACGTGTTGCTAAAAATATATTACGGTCCAAACAAACGTTCACGTACTCAGAAGTATTTTAGAACGTCCCCTACGAAAAGTGTCATATATAGCCCTGGTATATTTTATATATGACCATATATGATAATATAAGGAGCCAGATATGGGTCTATACCACCATATATATGGGCAGATACGACTAGATATCGCCATATAAGTGGGCAAATACGTCCTATATGCCATCTAAGTACGTAAGTACGGCCATATATTGCCATATAGCCATACAAATACGCCCATATTTTGCTGTATAAAAGGTCAAACACTGAAATATATAGCCCGTTCACGAGCATTTATGGGTAAAAATATATCACCTGATAGTTATATAGAGACCTCGTTTCCGTCGTGCAAGCAAAAGTCATATGTACTCGCGAAGACACTATCTGATTTATCTATCATGCATGAGTCTCTGTGAAATTGGTTTGCCTCTTGTTTACATCCTTAAGGTAAAGTTATTCCAGATATTTGCACCAAATAATCAATTGCGCATTTTGAAGATTGAAAGACAAAATGTAATTTGATTGTATGTTTGACGTGTGAAAATATGACAATGTGCATAAGATCGGAAAGCGAGTTAATAAAATAATGCATTTTAGATCGCAGATCTTAGGTGCCAGTAAAGAGTTCTTGTCGATCGTGGAGTGCTGTGCGGTGCGTGTGGAGGTCTGCTGTTCTTTGCAATCAGGAGCCGGAGGACTCGATGGAGGTTTTTTGATGAATATATTTACACTGAGGAGTGAATATTACAGGTGCGGTCACGCTGCTGCTACCGCTCGCGGCGACACAGCGCCAAAAATAGCGCCTCGGCGCCAAGTCCTTTGCTGCGCACGGCAAGGTCTCTGTCTCGCGAGACAGAATACGCGAAGCCCTCGGGACCGCGGGAGAATAACGTCTTGCTCCGCGCACGGGCACTTTCAAACTTAACTTTTCCAAAAAGGCACGCCGACATTTCCGAAGTGAGGCCGGACCTCTCTGTCTCCCTCGGTGTTGCCGACATGGCCCTGACAAAGCCGTTTCCCCAAGAACCCCGGCGGCAAGGGCGACCACCTGGGAACGAAGACTGTGTTTATTTCCCATTCAAGGAAATCTGCTCCCACTTTCGGGAGCTGGCCGCCGCTGCCGCCAAAGGGGAAAACGTGAGGCATCGGGCGCCTCCAAAAGGACACTTCAGGTGACCGCGCCGCTAATTCCCCGAGCTCTTTCGGCTAAGCTCCTTCGGCCATCCCTACAGCTCCCGTTTCCGCGTTAAGCGGTGTCGGCGTCGCCGAAGGCATCGGTGCAAGCGTCCCGCTAAATTTAGCGGAAAATTGAATTAGTGTTTTTGTCACGTGATGTCAATTTTCCCGCTAAATCTAGCAATGAAACTATTTTTGTTCATTTTTCCCCGCTAAATTGAGCGGAGAAGCATGAACGGTTAGCTACTGAAGATGCAAGACGCTCTTCGTCGTCGCAAATCCTTTTCCTTCAACGGCTGCGAAGCGGTTGCGCTCGGAGTAACTCCTACTCAGCATCTTTCAAACGCCATTCGCGCAGCATCGCAACCTTCCGTTTGCGAGCGTCGGCGATTCATCGTGTGTTGAAAGTCGGAGGATGTGCTGCCCGTGGTGTCTTTTATGTGTAAGTCTTTCGTTAAAAAAATATGGAGTTTAAAAACGTAAACCCAACAGTGTACACATCATTTCAAAGTTATTGGTAAAATAATATTTATTTATTTATCTTTTTGTTTTGTGGACATCGTGCACAACAAAATAGTCGCGCTATAGTTTTTCATTTTAAAATTATAATGTGGCTTATACGGCGTAATACAGTATCTTTAAACTTGCATCGTTTTGGGTCACTTTTGGCTTCTTTGGCTTTTTTGGAAGTTCGAAACCTGGACTTCACAGAGCTGTCCTGTTCACTCGGTATTGACAGCAGGGTAGACACGCTATGCGTGTTGTAGCCAATCGTGTCTCCGGTTAGGGCTACGTGCCTACAGTCCAGAAAGCTAGTGATAAGGCAGAACACGGCACCTGCCTCAAGCCCAAGGCCACACATAGCATTCGCTGCAGTATCAACCTTGGGTACACCGGTACAAGTGACAAAATCCTCTCGTTGTGGTCATTGTTGGATCAGGACCAGGTCCCGGTTGGGGTGCCCCAGAAGATTGGTTTTTTGTGTGTGCATCCGCGTTTTTGCCTTTTCTTCGCTCCTTTTCTCTCGCTCCCTAAGCTGAAAGCGTGGCAGAACGTGCGCACTTGCCGAACCAATCAGCCGTAGACTTTTTATCGCTTGACTCCGCTCTCTGTGCGCGGAAATGGCAGAAACGTGGTCGCGTGGTGTGATGGATGATGCATTAGCCGTTCGCAATCTTGGAATACCTGCTGCCGGACCTAGTTTTGCGTGTGTTGCGCCCTGCGTGGCTGCTGCGGACCTTGCTTCTGTAAGTAAACTGAAAAGTCCTACCCGTATATCGGCGACAAACGATTTCTTCAAAGAAGCAGGGCCGGCCTTTGGGGTGGGCGACCTGTGCAGCCGCACAGGGCGCCATTCATAGGGGGCGCCGAAAGGGCCGCCAGGTCATGCAGGGCTCAAACCTCGAGGGGATAAAATCAAAAACAAAAAACGACCGCATCGCGAAGGGCGCCCCCCCCCCCCCCCCTACATGTAGAAAAAGGTGGTGGCGCTCGCCGTTTGGCATTTCGGCCGCAAAACCAACGACTAAGTTCTTGTTATAACTGGCGTCCATCAACTCGCAGCCACCTGCGGATGTTTTACTATAGAGAACCTCTCCTCCGTGAGATTCAAAGCGCCATGGAATGAATCATGAACGACTAGGCAAGCGATCACCTCCGCACAGCTCTCAAATTACGAGCGGAGCAAAACCTGACTCGCAAAAAGCGATGGAGCCAGCATGCCGCACTCTTAGCGCAACTTACCAAACGGTGGCGCCAAACTCATCGGCGAGCAAATCAGTGTGTCGGAGCGAGTCACGGGACAAAATACTATTGGAACGGATTTTTGCTCTTAGTTATCACGTGCTTCGCTCAGAGTCTCTGATTGGCTCGCAGAAAATGTAGGCTTCGCCCTTTGCCAAGTTATTCTGAGCCGAAGAATGCCTTCGCTCAGGAGGTCTGACCGGGGGTAAAATGAACCCGATTCCTCCCGACATTCGAGCTGCGCTTTGGGCAACGCTCGCTGTGGAGTCTCTAGCAGTAAGCTAAACGAACCAATGCCCCCTCGGCATCCGGTGAGTCTCTGTGCCCAGAGGCTTCAACCCGACTGAAAATAATATGTGTAAAGAACTTTGGATCCGCAGCTCTTTCTTTTTTTGTGTGTGAGCGACCAGCGACGACTCCGGACTCGCAATGCCGATCAGTGTTGCCAACTCAAAATTCAGAAACCCGCCGCAAGAATCCCGAAAACCGCTAAAAACAACTAAATTTATAATGTTGCGCAAGAATGGCCGAATCACAGCAGGCAGACCCTGGCGTCCGACATGAAGCTCGAACTCTTGCAGGGCAGCTCACGGACCTTAAGTTTCTCGTTTACATTGTTGTGTGGTACGACATTCTTTTTTCAAGTTAATGTTGTAAGCAAGAACATGCAATGCAAAACGAAGGACATCGTAGCAACCACCCAGCTGATGAAAGCATGCAGCGATTACATCGACAATTATCGCGATGTCGGGTACGAAACTGCAACTGGCAACTGCGAACGGTCTTCCCGAGAGCATGGGTGTTGACAGTGTGATGAAACCGGCCCCTCGACTGCGGCGGAAAAAGCGCCAATTCTGTTATGAGTGCCAAGACGAGGTTGATGATGTCGAGACAAAATTCAAGCGAGAGTTCTTCTACGAGATGATTGACACCGTAAGATGTCGATTGAAGAACGCTTCACGCAGATGGAGCAGCACGTGAGCTTCTGGGGGTTCCTTTACGGCCTCACCCGACTTCCCGACAAAGCAGAACTTCTTAAACTTTGCCAAGGCCTTGACCATGCACTGAGAGTCTGAGACACCTAGAAAGTGCAGACATCGACGGTACAGATCTCTGCGAGGAGCTGATCTAACTATGCAGCCTGCTGCCCACTGGATGCAGTGCTCGCCAGGACGTCCTCCAGTTCATTCTGGACAACCATCTATGTGACAAATTCCCTTATACGTGGGTGTCATTGAGGATCCTCCTCACTTTGCCAGTGTCAGTGGCCACCGCTGAGAGGAGTTTCTCAAAATTAAAGCTTATTAAGACATACCTAAGATCAACCATGGCAGATGACAGGATATCGTCATTGGCAATTTTGTCCATTGAAAACAGGATAGCGTCTAGCCTGGATATGTCGCAAGACGTAGCCCAATTTGCGATGTTGAAGGCTCGGAAGGTTGCCTTCTAGGGTATTTGACATGGTTAACTTGTGCTTTTGTTTTCTCTGTCCATCAGACGTTAGCTTGCTATGGGAGACCCACAGCTGAAGTTTGGTTAATCTAAGAAATAAATGATTCTTGAACCTTTGAACACGGTGCCGACAAAACTCTCAATGCTCGCGAACGTCGTTCGTTTTTAGGATGTGGTTTTCGACTGACAACGACAAAATCGCGACCATTCGCGCTGGGTCACTGTGGCATGTTTGCTAACAACGTGATGTTGGGTGCGAAAATAGTGGGGGGGGGGGGGGGCGCCACGGCTGCAGTTTGCCCAGGGCGCTTGCTGCTCTAAGGCCGGTCCTGCAAAGGAGCCCACGAATTTTTTGTTATGCGTTTAATATTCGGTTCCACAAATAACAACTTGTGCTACATCGTGTTGAATCTTCACGGACATCTTCCTTCTCGGTTTTGTGTTTGAGTGGTAGTTAATTCTGCCGTGTCCGTGTCGACATATATCTTGTACTACACCTTTCAAGTCCGGGCTCGTCAACGCAGGTGTGCTGCAACCTACTTCGTGACAATTGATCGTTTTCCCTACAGGTATTCTTCAAGATTACCTCTAGAATTAGGCCGTGTCTATCTCCTAAAAGCCGGGAGAATAATGTCCATAAAATTCTACTAGCAGTCACCTGCCATTGGCCGCCTGAAATCATGTCAACTGCAGATAGAATACTGAATTTTTATTCTCCGTGCGCACCGTGATAACGCGTGCCACATCCACCTTTTCGTGGATACACATTTCATGAACACATCGTTTCGTCGAAATTTGTTACGCGAATGTCGATAATCCTGTTTTCCCTGGGAACCAGGTTGAGCGAAATCAGAGTGGCGTAAAGCAGCTCATGTAACAAATTAGTAAAGGTTGATACATGCACAATATCCAATTGGTATTTTTCTTATACACAAGATAAGTAACTTTTGGTAGATATTTGTAGAAAACAACAATGTATATAAAGCTTGCCTATTTAATTGGGACATATCTGGCCTCATATGGGAGGCAGATATACCCCTATCTGGCAGAGCCCAGATATGAATATATAAAACATTGGGCATATCTGGCGAGATACGCCTTCTATAAACTGATATGCTTTATATGGCCAGATATGCAAAACAAAATTATGTAACCATATTTCGGTTTCTTTTTATATAAGTCCAAATATGCCATATCTGTATGGGGTTCCACAGAGGAAGGAAAATAGAGAGCCATGCTACATATTGACTTAAAAAAGAATTGATCGTGCGCGTCCCTTAATTTCTTTGGGCCATTTTCCGACATATCAACATTTGGAATGCTATTTTCGAAAGGGTACGAACGGCATGTGATGGCTGTTCTACGCGACTGATTGTAACTCGTAACGTAACTTGCAGCATCCCGCTCTCGCCATTCTTATTATTCTCACTTTATCTTGAGTCATTTTGTTTGAGTGTCGCTAACCATAGAAACGTGCACGGTTCTACGCATTATTTCCTTGAAGTGATAGGTATTGGCATGTGCTGATGATGTAGCAGTTTTTTGCAGAGACATAAAGGTAAACTTTTTTAACTTAAAGCAATAACAACGTTAAACTTTTTTAAAAATAAAGAAATAGCACGTTATTGCTTTATTTCAACATTTTTGTGATATTACTGGTGCCGCTGTAAATCTAGAAAAATATTTAGGGTTATAGCATGGTACATGAGCCACCAAGCTCTCCGGGTATGAAGGGATGAGGTGCACTTTTAGAAAAAAGGTATCGATAGTCCACCCCTAGGGGTGGAACGGTCTTGTAACCGATGTTCCTTTAGAGAGGGAGAAACTTTTGTCCCTGAAGCAGGGGATCAAAAGTTCCTCTGTCGCCTGGATCTCAATATGGCGGCCCGAATCGAGTAAATCGAGCTCAATAAGGCTTAACGAGGACGCTACGTCTCTTGTACGGGACGAGAGGAGCAGCCAATAAAAGCGTAACACGAGCTTTCCGCGAACTGTGTTTATTTCCGACGCCAGATTCCACACGCAGGTAAAGATACTTGCGTTTCAAAAGCAGTTACTCAGTCTTCTCATCGTCAAAACTGCGATGTTATATGGAGACAACCGATATCCAATGGACCTTTTTCACATACCGACGGCACTAGGCGGTGGCTGCACGAATTAAAAATCGAGGAAGGGACCTACCTGTGCTACCAATCGATAATGGGAGCTACGCTACCAGTTTCTTCGTTCTCTGAGCAGCGGGGCGTGCCCAACGCGCCGTCCAAGTCGGGGCATCCGTGGCGTCCACTTAAACGTCGTGTTATTCTTTCCGTCCGCTTTCTTTTTTGCGTAACACAATTATATGTATGCTGCAATTACGTTTGCTACTCGCTGATCTACAGCCTCCTTCCGAATTTCCTCGATTTTTGGTTTCACTTCCGCCGCTTGGCATCGGGCGTTCGCGCGTGCGCAGAACGCTTCTCGGAAAAGGTCCATTACTTCTCGCACTTTGCGTCTTACCTTTCCTATACCTCGCTTCACAATACCTTCGTCAACTGCACATCACGGAGGAATGGCAAACCAATCAGTGAAACAAAAAGCCGCTCTCAAAAGAACAAACTCGAAGCCGCTGTTTATCGCGTAGCGTGAAAGAAGAGTTAAATCGCCTGCCATAGACGGCAGGATCAAACAGAGTGACGGTTTCTTCCCGGTCTAGACATGGGTCTAGATTTCGGTCGGCATGACAAGGGTGGGGACGAGTTAGTGCAGTGCGAGGGGTGTGGGAGGTGGTGTTACCCAGAGGAGACGGGTTTCGGGAGTCTGGAGGAGGCGGCGGGGATGAGTTTTGAGCGTCGGCTTTGTCGGCTTTGTGTAAAGCTTAAGCAGGTAACTGGGGAATGGGAGTTCGGGAGATTGAGGCCGAGCTTAAGGCAGAAGGAGAGAAGCGGGTGGGTCTCCGAAACCCAGGTTGAGGAGCTGACTAGGCAGCTTAATCATGAGAGGGAGCAGCGGGGTCGGCCTCAAGAAGCAGGCGGAAGAGATGGGGGAAGTATGGAAGGCGGGTTTAGAGGAGCGTAAGAGGGAGTGTGACAGTAGGGTAGAGCGCCTGAAAGGGAGTAATTCGAGCGTGGGAGAGTAGCGAAGGAAGAAAGGAGGAAGTGTCAGTTCCAGCGGGACGAACCACCAGTCTGCAGGCTGGGGTCACTGGTGGTCGGGAGCCCAGCCTGTTGACTGACGGGCCTGATGACGCTGGAGAGCTGAGTGACCCTCAGCTCAATAGCGCCTTCGAGCAGCAGGCGTCGGGCAGCCAGGTGACAGGAGATAAGTCGCAGGACAAGGACGCCAGGTACCAGGGGATCTAGGGTGCTGGTAGTGGGGAGCTCTAACGTAGCACGGGTTAAGAGGGGTGTACTGAACAGGGTGAAGGGAGACCAGAGGGTAACTGTAGAGGTCCAGCCAGGGAAGTGTATGGTGGATGCTATGACCACAGCACGTGAGTGGGTGTGGGATAACCGGGAGGGAAAGAACCTAGTAATAGTTCATGCGGGGCTTAATGATGTGCTCCAGGGTAGGAGCCAGAACCTCGGAAAGCAGCTAAACGTGGGAATACGTACGCTGAGGGACGTGTCTGAGAATGTGCACGTGGTTGTGTGCACCATTCCAGAAGTTCGGGGAGCAGGCCTGGGTAACGGAGAGGAGGAGGTTGTCGAAGCCAACAGAGTAATTAAGGGTATGAGTCGGCAGCTTCGAGTACGACGTAATGGAAGTAAACAGGGAAGTGTACGAGGCTGGCTCCTGCCCTTTTGCAGATGGCATTCACCACAGTGAGGCCACGGGTTACAGAGTGGGGGATAGGATGGGCATGCAGGGTGACTGCTTTTGGGGGAACGAGGGCCCTGGGGACACTGAAGTAACTGAAAACCCAACAAAGTCAGGAGAGGCACCCAGGGTTAAAAAGAGAAAACGTAAGAACAGGCATAAACAAACAGCACTATCAGACATTGGATATATTAACATGCAGGGTGGTAGAAATAGGCTAAAATAGGAAGAGGTAGAGGAGCAACTAAGAAAGGAGGATTTAGTGGTGTATGGGTTCGTGGAAACACATCTCAGAGACATGGAGCAGCCACCTTGCAACCCTGACTATGTGTGGGAAGAATGCAACAGAATGGAGGGAAAAAGGGAGGTGGAATTGGAGCATTGTATTAAGAAGAACATGAACTTTCAAAGGATCAAAAGGAGTGCGCCGAACATTTGTGGCTGAAAGGAAAAGTTGCTGGGAGTCAACAGTCCTTGATTTGGTTACTTATGGACGGGGACAGGTGCTAAAGAGGAAAACAGAAAAATGATTGATTGCATATCAAGACATTAGTAAGCTAGGGAAGGCTCTGAAATTATTATTATGGGAGACATGAATGCCTCATATCGAGGGTCTGGATGGATACACGGACTCAACTGGAACCTTATTACTAGAACTGGTGGAAAAGCATGACTTGGTTTTATGTAATACCAGTCAGAAGTGTGACGGGCACATAACGTATGGAAATGACAACTACATTCAACTATAGATTACGTACTCATGTCACACAAAATATATGGTAAGTTACAAGTAATGAAAATAGATGAAGAAGGTTCCAAAAGACTTGGGAGTGATCACAAACGTATTAGGCTGAATTTTGCCAGAGAAGTAAATGCTGAACCTACACAACATAATTCAAAGCAAACTTTCTGCAGCGACAAAGGAAGTTGGAAATAGTTGCTGAAAGAATAGAGGAAGCAGTTCCAGGCAACGGTATACAGATTGGACCTGTGAGAGCCTAACTAGACTTTTTGTTCTGGAACTAGACAAAGTTAAGAGCAAACGAAAGGGAAGCAAGGACACAGACCAAAAAGCTGGTGGGACAAAGAAGTGAAGCAACATACAAAAAACGTCAGGAAGCCTCTAGAGAACACAGGTATTCCAAGCGTAGTGGGGAGTCGAAACGGAAGTAAGAAGAAGATGGGACACTTTTATAACATGTCGCCAGGAGGCATCCAGTTTGCATCAATGCGAAAATTCAGAAAGGGTAGTAGAATGGATGAGTAATGTAAGCAAGAAAGATAGAAACGCAGCACAAGAAGTTTTGGGAGCACATGAACTCACTCGGTGAAATGACGCAAGCTAGTCAGAGGCCATACTCTCGCATCATTGGGATCAATTAGAGGAGAATGTTGCGATACTGATATATCGGAGCAGTGATGGAGGAGAAATATCGGGAACAGGTACATGTGGAAGATAGGAGAACCAAAGGAAGTAACAGTCCAGGCTTGTGACATCGCGGATTTTGGACAAAGAGAATAGGAAAAGGCGGAACGAAGAGTCCCTAGTGGCACGTCAACAGGCACAGATGGTGATCCCAATCAAGCTGGTGAAGAATTTGGGTCCTAAATCTAAGGCAAAACTAAGGGAGTGTAGTGAGCACTATGATAACAAAAGGAAATATTCCAGATCAATAGAGGCTTAGTAGGATGAGTATGATATACAAAGGAAAGGAAGATAAGTCTGATATTAGTAATTATCGGCCCATAACCGTGACACCAGTTATTTACAGGTTGGTAATGCAGATTATAAAGAACAGACTGGAGGAATGGGTAGATTGTGAGGGCATACTGGGCGAGTTACAGAACGGGTTTCGGAAACAAAGAAGGTTGGAGGACAATATATTTTCTCTCACACAGTGTATAGAAATAGCGCAAAAAGAAAACAGACAGCTCTGGCTGGCGTTTCTGGATATCAAGAGGTGACTATGCACAATGTGAACCAAAGGAATCTGTGGGACATAGTGGAGAGCTTAAACCTAGATGAAGGACTAACAGCAATATTAAGGAACATTTACAAAGATAATAAGGTGATTATAACATGGGAAGGAAAGGCAACAGGGGTAAATAAAGATAGGACGAGGCCTTAGGCAGGGTGCCCGTTATCGCCTGTTGCTGTTTATGTTATATCTGAGAGGATTGGAGGATAGACTAGAGAAGAAGTGGGCTTGGATTCGACCTTTCGTAGAGTAAGCTAGGCCAAAAAATTCAGCAATCCTTACCGGGATTGATGTATGCAGATGATATCGTACTAATGGCTAACAACAGGATAGATTTGCAGGAATTAATGAGCATCTGTGGTAGGGAAGGGGAGGAATTAGGTTTAGAATTCAGTAGTGAAAAATCAGCAGTCATGATTTTTAACAATGATGAAGTTGAGAGGCTGAAGATACAGAATATTACAGTGGAGAGAGCTAGTAAATACAAGTATCTAGGAGTATGGATATGTGATGGTGCAGAATATCTCAGTGAGCATGAAAAGTATATAATAGGTAAGGGCAACAGAAATGCAGCTGTAATGAAAAATAGAGCACTTTGGAATTACAACAGGTATGAGGTGGTGAGAGAGATTTGGAAAGGGGTCATGGTGCCTGGTTTGACTTTGGAAACGCAGTGCTATGCATGAAATCCGAAGTGCATGCAAGACTAGAAATAAAACAGCGCGGAGTAGGTAGGCTGGCTTTGGGGGCACATTGCAAAACGCCAAACCAGGGAGTGCAAGGAGACATGGGATGGGCGTCATTTGAGGGCAGGGAAGCTGCGAGCAAGATAGAATTTGAGGATCGGTTGAGGCAAATGGATGGGGAGCAATGGGCACGAAAGGTTTTCAGCTTTTTATACATGAGGAGTATAGACACAAAGTGGAGACAGCGCACTAGGAAATTAAGAGGAAAGTTTTTAGGCTATAGTGGGGTTACGGAAGAGCAGGTCTCCGTTAAGAAGAAAGTTAAGGCCACAGAAAGAGATCGGTGGCTAGAGGAATGCAGACAAAGACGGCTCTGGAAAGCTATAGATTAAACAAAACAGTTATTGCCAAAGAAAGCATTTATGATAATTCTAGGGGAAGCTCATTGTTGTTTGAGGCAAGGACAGGTGTTTTGCGAACCAGAACATACAGAGCGAAGTACCAGGAAATGGATACAGTGTGCGCTGCTTGTGGAGAGGTGGACGAGACGGCTGAGCACTTGATACTCTACTGTAAAGGGCTTCACCCTATGCCTACCGAAGACAACATAGATTTAATAAAGTCATTGGGTTTTAGAGACAGCGAAGGAAAAGTGGATTACAAGACAGTAGAGATTACCAAGCAAAGATTAAGTGAATGGTGGCAGAAAGCACGAGAAAACTAGGTATTTTCTTATTAACTGATGGCAAGGGGTTTTATAGCCTCACTTTCTTTTCAGTGCGGAGTGTATATAGTTTTCACATTTAAATATTCTAAGCTTAAATGGTAAGACAAATTGGCTAGGTGGCGTAAGCTACCGCCCGATCCAAAGGGCTCAGCCGTATTCATCCATCCATCCATCCATCGCGAGTAGCTAGACTAGGTGGCTCTAGGTAACCGCCCAATTCATGTTCTACAAATAATATTTTCATTTCCTCACACCACCATTGCGCTTTGGGATCTTCGGGGACCTTTATAATACACACATGCAGACAGATTACGCATACTACAAGCATCAGCTGAATATACATTGAGCCCATACACGTACATGGCACATTCAAACTTCAATACAACAGCATACTAACCCGATCACTACTTCCGACATGTGCGTTACCGTCTTTTTACGGGTCGTTTTGAACGTACGGAATTTCTCGGTGACTGCCCTAGCAATAAAAAAAAAATATTCCCACCATGTTGATTTTTTTCAGCGATGTCATATCTGTGAGAGTATTTTTGATGGCTCAGGGGATGAATCTCATAGTAAAAAGTAAACGCTCGATCAGGCCGTAATTATTTGAAAACCAACAAAATCAAGCCGCTCCAATGCGGTTCCAAGCCATGTGCTTGCTTCCCCACACGGCACGTCGTAGCCAGTATTTCTATTGTAGTTTTTGTCTTTCTACTTGTGCTGTTCGCGCACGGCTGCAATTGTCTTCTTGAATGAATCCCTGTAGAGCGGATATTCACTCAGCTGGAAGTGATCCTTCACGGGCTGAAAAATCGCTCTTCCGTGAACTTGAATGCAGTCAAAGCCGCAACTTGCGGCAGGTGTAAGGGTACGGAGCTACGCCTTGGCGAGCTTGAAAACGCCTAGCGCTCATCCCAGCACACCATTCGGACGGCAGTTTTTCCAGGAACCATAGTATATTTAAAAAAACAAAATAAAGGATAGCTTTTTTTTTCTCGAATTTACCTACCATTCTTTTTTCATGCTCAAATTCCAAACATGTAAATATACCTACTTTCAGTCATAATTTCGTACTGTTCAGTCCTTTCCCCAGAGCGCCATCGCTCTCGGGGAGTAGACAACCGACAGTCCCATTGGCTATTGTACGATGGGAGCTTACGGTTCAGACCAGCGCTCCAACATGACTATCCGCAAGTCGATCGATTGAACCGAATCCCTCAGGTGGTCTTCAACTATTTAATGTAAAGCGGAATGTCAACCTGCGACACTCCGCTCCCTCCGATCACGGCCCGACCAGCGGCATCAATGCCCGACAGTTTACGTCATCTTATCTTGTTGTTACACCACTGATTCGCGAACACACGTCACATCGACGATAATTCAAGTTTTGTGTTCACCACTCACAACACTGCCATCGCGATGTTTCTGCTATGTTGCTGACACGCAGAAATACAGAACCACATTGACTGCCGGTTGGCACTCGGCATCAGAAAACAGAACCGAACTCAGCACAGAAGTCACCCAGACACCCGGCAGCAAAACCTGCCTGTCTTGGACGCAGTTTACGCGATTTCCATAACGTCGTCAACGTCAACACATACACTGTGGACACACCGTTCGCCTGGTCCGGATGGTTCCGCATGGGTTCCGCAATCCGGAGATCCGGAGATGGCCATCTTAGCCCAGTATACGTAGTGCTGTTGGCACTGCTCCAGAACTTCGTTGTTTCTAGCGGCTTCGTTTGCCTCGTTTGATAACATTAGGGGTGAAAACGTCAATGCAACCGAAATATTCTGCATGTTTGGACTGGGAGAGGGAATCACAAGCGGACTTCGCTGCCGCTGAAGCTCTATAAACTCATAACATTTATTAAACAATGTGCGCGACGTGCTCGAAAAACGAAGCCGAAAGAAGATGAGTCGGGAGGGCGAAAGCTTTCTCCCGTCTGACCTTGCCGTCTGCCTGGAGAAAGAGAAAACGTTTCGTTCCTCTCTTCTTCTCGTTTCCGATTGGGGGCGCGTCAATAGAAGGGAAGAAAATGCCCCCCACCCCATTGCTACCTTTTGCCTCCATTTAATCTTAGAGTGCAGTCTCAGGCCTCGATCGATCTGACTGTGATGACGGTGGGAGGCCTCTCCTGATCTAGATGGTGTTGCTCTGGCTCGCAACCGAAGGGTCGTGGGTTCGAATTCCGCCCAAATGTCTTCAGATGTTTCTTTAAGGCAAATGAATTACTTTATGAAGTGAAATCATTTGAGACATGCTGTGACCTCTTATTTGCATTACATGTCATGTATTTTAATCACTTTCATTACACGCGTTACGCCACCTTTCGCGTGATTGTTGAAGGTTGATTGAACTTCCCGCGCAAGGTCATGTGGCTGTGATGTCATGACCCTATCTGCCAATCAGGATTTCCGCGTCCCGCCACCGACGCCGGCTTTTCTGTCATGGCGTCGAGGCCGGCTTTTCTGCGACACATGCTTCTTGACGCTATTGCGTTAAAAGAAACTGAATTTTGGGCGCGAGTGTGAGAGGTGTCTACGTGTTGGTGTGACGGCTATGGGGGTGATACATCAAGGGGTTTGAGACATTTCTGACTGATAGAGCTTGTTTGGTTTCTTCCTTTCTTCTTCTTTTTCTATTTCAAATGATCAAAACTTGAGTTGCGAGTCAGCGTGTTTGTTGTCTGCGTGTTCCTTCTGTATTGTCCGCTTTTTTGTGCTGTACCTACTTTATGATAAACTACATTCATTTAAAATAGTTCCTGCTTCCACCAGGGTAAATGCGTTGACCTGCGAGTGAAATGGTTTGGACACCTCCGTTCCTCCAAAAGAGCGTTCAAAATATGAGTTGTCTATAATAACGAGGCAAGATGCACGAGTTTAGCCATTTCGTCACCAAAAGTGTTGTCTATATGGAGTTATGAATTCTAAATCAAATGTAAAATAACATATTGGGTCGGAAATATAATTATAGGTTCGCTGTTTTTTTTTTGTACCTATAAACCCGGAAACGCAATCCCCGAACATGTTTTATAAAAATAGGGGAATACAAAGAAAATTGCATCTGTGCCTCATTAAAAAAAAAAACAAAAAAAAAACGGTGTTTGAAATTTAATGGTAACAGCTTTATTTGTTTTCAGGCTCGCACTAAATCTGTCCGCGAGGCTGTTTTCTCGCCGTCAGTTTGGTTGCCTTCTGCGGCGACACGCCATTGTTATGCTCCGTTCTAAGTTACATTGCGTATTCATTTCTTGCGATTCTTAATTAAGACGTATTCCTATAATTCTAGACATATACCTGTAATATAGAATACCTTGTAAATCTGCTTCGGCGACGAGTTCTCTCGTTTTGGTTTTGAGATATGTTTTGGCATGTACGTCACATTGAAATTTGGTGACTTTCTAAAGCATTACCAATCACCGCAGGATGCCGAGGATACGAATCGCATTCACGTTTACTTATATTGTATAGTATACCTCATTTCACTGTAAGTCCCTCCGCAGCCGACGCTAGGATTCAACGAAGCCGATTTAGCATCACCAAAAGTGCATTTTCATTACACTCAACGTCGCTGTAGGTGCGCTTTCACTGGCTAGGACCAATCACGCACAGAGGAAAGCGCAGGGTCGCGGTGCATTCACTGTGAGTGATTGGTTCATTCGGTGACAGAAAACGCCCAAAGACGCTCCTGCCGTGAAGACGCACTTTTGGCGTTGCTTGATGGACTCCATCGGACCGTAGTGTTGAATGTGGCACGACTTTAAAGTGAAACATGGTAAAGCTATGGTTCCCCGTATTGGAGTTTTAGCTTACAGCGAAGCTGTATCTGAATCGCAGGTGGGATTTTTCGTGTCCGTCGACAGGAAATACAAGCGCGCGCCTCATATCTTATCATGTGGCTTTGACACCTGTTTCAACAAGAAAACAACTAAACAAGTGTCAAAATTAAGTGATAAATGATAAGCACGTAGGACTCACCGCATGCGTTTCGCGGTAAAAATTGCTATTGCATAAGAGAGAGAAAGTCCAAACTTTATTTATCATTGGTAAGCGTGTCACGCAGCTTGTCCCGGTCGGGGTCCTCGGTCAAGGGCTCCGCTGTGCTGGGCTGCCGCTCTAGCTCTTTTGTACCAGCTCGCGCTCGTTATCGAGCCCCAAGCTGGTCAGTGAGGTCTCCAAGGTCTCCGCCGTCTGTTTATTGTCGTGTGGTAATGTGGGGCTCTTTTTGCATGACCATGGGGCGTGATAAGGTCTGCGTACTCTTTGCAGTGGGGGCATTCTTTTTTTGTATCACTTTGGGAATATTTTGTTAAGCATTGCTATGTTTGGGAAGGTGCCTGTTTGAATCTTTCTCCGTGCAGTGGCCTCATCTTTGTCTAGCTGTTTGTGAGGTGGTGGGTATCTCCTTCTGGCATCCCTTAGATATTCCAAGATCTGCGAATACTTATTTACCACTGGTATCACCTCGTCTGTTTCCCCGGTGCTGGGGGCTCGGTTTACCGCATCTTGAGCTGAGGCGTGTGCCGCCTCATTCCCTTCTACCTACTCGTGTCCGGGCGTCCAGACTGACTTCATTTTGTTTCTTGTGCTAGTCGGATGTTTTTGCGGGAGCTTGATGAATAATTTAGAGGCTAATCCTCGCTCTTAGCCTTTTTATTTTAGTTTACGAATCCGGGATGGTGATCTTTCGGTTCCCCATTTTTCGCGTTTGGCTTTATTATGGCAAAGGCGATGGCTACTTCTGCTGCCTCTGTCACTTCCGAAGCCCTGATCGATGCAACGTTTACCTCCCTGAGTTCCTTTGTCTGCTACTGCTACAGTTTCTGCTTTCTTTTTGGGGTTGATGGGCGCTTCCGTGTAAAGGCAACCGGCAATGCAGTTTGGCACAACAGGTTGCGCCACCTAGAGGCTAAAAAAAAAGTAATGGGTAAGCCAGGACGACGCGGGTCGCGGGGACTGCGGGTGGGCGCATTTAGAAACCACGTACTAACGTGAGATTTCGGATCGGCGTGAGCCTTTTTGGGACCGTTTTTTTGTGAAAGTAAGTCCCAAATTTACGTCTCTATTCCCTCACCAGGTTGCTGTCACATCTCGCCTACTCCTAAAGTTCCCCCAAAAACAAACGTTGCAACTGCTGCGTGAAAGACGGCCACAGTCGCGAAGGTGACTCAAGAGTCAAACTTTACGGATTCCCTTCGAGATCTTGGAAAACGACACGGCGACAGAAGTGGATTACTGCAGTGGGACGTATCAGGTAGGTGAATATTACAAAAAACTGTTGAAGTGAACGAAAATATATGGGCAGGCTTGGAAAGTGGTTTGACGAACTCGTTTTCCAGACTACTTGGCAAATTAACATATTTATACAAGTTGTATTACGAGTGGTTTAGACAGCCACATAGGGAAATATGGTAGAGACAATTGCGCCGATTCTTGCTGCGCTGTGACGTCGAGAATCGGGCTATCAGGTCTTCAAGCGAGAGGCCCGTCGTCCCGTTTCGGCACTCGTAATGCCATTCGGCACGCGCGGTCGTAACCAAAACCTTCCAAACGTGCGAAATTTCAAATATTAAATTTTCCTACCACAAAGCTTTTTTTCGGCAACCAAATTTAATGCTGAGTTTGGTAACAAATGTGACGGCGCCCAGAAAACTGGATGCTTAAGTTTTTCTTTAGAACAAACTCGAGGGAAGTGTAAATATCCTTCTTACACGTACACTTTGATGCCTGTGGCCTTTTTACACCAGGATTGCGTAATGTTTTCTAGCTTGCGGATTTTGTTTCTAACTATTCACATTTTATTCTAGTGTTTGGGGGCGTCGGGAGAAGAAGAGGACCGCCAAGCGAGACGCGAGCGCGGGCCAGCTGGCGAGGAAAGAGGAAGAGCGTGCTGCACGAGGCTGGGGCGGGGCAGGAACGATAGAGCCGTATAGCCGTTCTGGAGAACATTCCACCAGCGAGATTCGGATCGGGACCGGCGGAAACTGCGAGCCCTGGCCATACCGGCCTGGGCTACGACGAGTCCGGAGTGGCTCCGCAGAGAGACCCTGGCTGTGATAGCGTAAAACAGCTAGCCTACGCTGCGCTGGTGTACGCGAACGCGGACGATCCGCAGGTCTGCACACGAACTCCGACTGCGAGCTCTGAACGGCGGGCACAACTAGGATCGGCGGGTCCGGACTGCCGGCTTTCGAAGACGGCCAACCGGGTAGTAGAGGAAACCGATTCGCTGCCTTCTCATTGTGTTGTGTCACTTCCTAGGAGACAAGCGAAGCACAGACCGATCGGGCGGCGATTATTATAGAGCGACCCCAGAAGTGAAGACAACTCAGACTGGTGTCTAAATGACAACTCTAGAATATGCTCTAAACACTTCGACCTATCAAAGCTTCCGGTGGTCTTAAAAAAAATGAATAAAAGAACCAGGGACACGTCGCGCACGTGCACACGGGGACTGCTGAAATCGGGGTCGCCGCCGCTTGCCATGGCTTGACGCGCAGACTGGCCGCCCCCTTAACACCCACGCCTCCGCTTGTGGCGCTCAATGCAGCACTCTCGTGGCTCCGCCTGGCCATCGCCAGCTGGCTATAAGATAATCGGGGCCGTTTTGAAAATTTTTTTAACGCTTTGGTTCTTACTTCTTTTCAGCATTTGTGTATCTCCGAATGTATATTCTTTGGCTGATTTCGACCTCCGGCTAGTCATTCCCGACCTGCCCTTTAACCTGATGACTTCTGATTTTTCGGGGGCGCATCTTAGATGTCCTGATTCGAGGTATTCCTGTACAACCTCTACAGCCTCTTGCAGTTCGTCTTTTTCTGCCCCGCTGATCCGCCCGTTGTCCATATACGTTAGATTGTCCGCGTAAAGGCTGTGCTTGATGTTTTCCAATCCACTTAGCCTTTCCGGCTATACTTCTCAGAGAACAGTGTGGGGATAGTACCTACCAACCCCTGTGGGGTTCCTTTGTTTGGCACCTTCAGGGTTTCCGATATTATCTCTCCAATTCCTACGGTAGCCGTTCGCTATCTCTGAGGAAATCCCTGAAGTATAGTTGTACACTCTTTCACCCCATCCGGTGTTTTCGAGGTTGTTTTATGTTAGCTCATGCCCTACATTATCGAAGGCGCCTTTTATGTCGAAGGCGACTAATGTCTATGGCCTGCGTCTTGCCGCTGGCTCCAGGATATCCTCCTTGATTTGTAGGGAGACATCCTGTGTCGAGAGGCGTGGTCGGAATTCAAATATTGTATCTGCGAAGACCCCTTTGTCTTTCAGGTGCGGCTGTTATCTGTTTAATGTTACATGTTTCATTAATTTGCCTATACAGGATGTGCGGGAGATTGGCGTGAGATTTTCCATATCTGCCCTCTTTCCAGGTTTTGGAATAAGCGTGATTTCTGCGTGGTTTCATTCCTTCGGTAACTCCCCACTCTTCCATTCTTAATTTGTTCATTCCGTGTGTTTGTGATATGAGTAGAAATCCAAATTTTTGAGGAGTTTATTTTGTGTTTAGTCATTTCCAGGGACTGTGTTTCTTGTCAGCACCTGTGCTGCCCTGATGACCTCGTTCGCCCTTATCTCTTCGTCGAGCTGCTCGTTTGTAGGGCCTCGGTATTCCGGGTAGCTGATGGTCATGTGCTCTCCGATGTACGTATCTCCCTTTAAGCTTTCTGATCAGTTCCTCGTTTGTTCCCAGATAATTGTGCACTATCTTTTTAATCGTGTGCTTGGTCTGCTGCTTGTTGTTGGCCGGGTCCAACAGATGCCTCAACAAGCTACACGTTCTGGCGGTCCCTAGTGTTCCTTGCAGAGCGTAACATTTCTGATGCCAATTGTACCTTGCTAAAAGGTTTACATGCCCCAAGGCTTTGGCTGTGATTTGCTCAATCTTTGCCTTTAGCTTGCGATTTAATTTCTGCCTCTTCCATCTTCTATGCCTGGCCTCCCATAAGTTGGCTAATCGCGAGTCCGCCTCAGGAATTTCTTCGGTTATGCTTATTTCCCTGGTATACTTTCGCTTGTTTTCGCTTAACCATTTGTTCCACTGGGTCAATTCGCTGTCACTTTCCAGTCGCACAACCAGAGCTCTCTCTTCCTGAACCTATTCCAATCTGTTATGCGTTGCTTTCCTATGTACTTTTTACTGCACGCAACGCTAATGGCGCATTCACGCTGGAAGCGGATCCGCGTACGCAAAGCGGTTGCGAACGCGGTTGTATAAAGATCCAGTACAATTGCACACGCATTTGATGTTATCAAATGCGCGTGCAATTGTACTGGATCTTACGTAACCGCGTTCGCATCCGCTTTGCGAACGCGGATCAGCTTCCAGTGTGAATGCGCCATAACCTAGATTTCAGCTACGGTGTGGTCACTGTCTAAATAGTGTTCCGTATTTACCCATCTGCCCTTTGCCGTTATAATGAACGCAAGGTCTGGAATGGTTTCTGCCTCTACACTGTTTCCCATCCTGATAAGGCTGCTGGGGTCAGTGAGCATAGTGAGTTGCATCTTGTTTACCACTTCGTATAATTTTGTGGACTTGTTTACATATTGCCTGTATCTCCATGCGTAGTGTGAGACAGCGAGTAGTGTGAGACAGCGAGACAGCGAGCGGCAGTCCGTTCACTGCGGGAAGAGGTCGGACGTCTTGACTGAGGTGTCGCTTCGTGTCTTCGAATGTCTGTGTGCTCGTGAATTACGGTGGTGCCGAGGAGTATCGCCAATGCCATCCAAGCCACACGGTTTTCTTCGCCTCTGCCAAGCACGCAAGAGGCCGCTTCGCCCCCATCACTGGCGGGACCCAGGTTCGCTTCTCTCATCCGCGTAGTATTTTATTTTGTTATTGCCTGTTTTTGGCGTGTGTCTAGTATTTTTTGAGTTGAGAGATAAGCAATCTGGTTTTATTAACATTATTTGCTTCGCACCGAGAACCACTGTATATGCGTCGGTTAGTACTGTGTCAGCGCCGAGGATATGTAGCATCTGAGCTCATGTGAGCAGGCCGCAAGTACGAAAATAATAAATTGGATGCCGAGTTGGCTTTTCTGAAGAGCTTGGCTTGTTTCTCCTGTATATTGATTTAAACAGGTTAAACTGGTTGGGAAGTCCAGCAGCATGACCAGTTTAACCAGCATGTCCAGCATGCCAAACTGGGTATGCTGGGGCAATAACCCATCTTGAAGCTGGGACCAGATCAACCACCATGACCAGTATAACCAGATCAACCAACATGATCAGTATGACCAGATCAACCACCATGCCAAACTCGGCATGCTGGGGCAATAACCCAGCTTGAAGCTGGGACCAGCTTAAGCTTGCTTTTTCAATAGGGCTGGATTCATTTTTGTAGCTTCCTCTGGGCCTTTCTGAGAAGTGTTTTCGAAGCGTTGATCGCACCTTTTGTCGAAGGTCTGATGATATCCTGCAGACAATGCGCATTTGAGGGCGCATCTGTGTCCTTCCGCCGGGTCTCTTCTCAAGCATGTCTGGCATACTCTGGCTCCCGGTGTGGTGCATACGTCTGTCCTGTGTCCTTTCTTCATGCATATTGTGCATACGTGTCGTTGGGGCCTGTAAAGCTAGCATCTGACCCTTTCTGCCTTGTAGATGACAAATCTGGGTAGCTTAATTGGTACCCTCCACCGTGATTAGTGCGGCTTCAGAGTTTCCAAGCATCTTTGCTGCTACGATCCTCGTACCGTCTTCCACCTCCACCTCTTGTAGTAATTCTTCCGGAGTTGATACTCTTTTCATGTCGTGCACTTCCCCCTTGATCGTGTTCTCCGGTGCGGCGAGGTATACGTTCGTGGAGTGTGCGTTGCCGTTCATCGTTAGCTGCTGAATCTTTATGGCCTTCTTCGCTGTTCTCTCTTCCAAGGCGTATTTGGTGATGACGTTCTTCTCGTAGTTAACTTGAATTCTGATGCTCTTGCATTGATAGTGTTCGGGCTCTTTCATCTCATTTGCTAACAAGCTGATGATTTGGTGCGTCTTCAACCTTCTTTAGGTCTAGCTCCTCTTGCGGTCTGACCACGATCTTGTAGCCGCCTTGTTGTAGGGTCGCCATTGATCTGCCTTCTGGCGGGGTTGTTCTTCTCGCCCTCGGTGTCTTGTTCTCTTCTTTTTTCGCATCGTCTGTTCTCTGCTCCGGTACGATAAAAATTTCTTTGTTCTCTTTTGTTTGACTGTGTTCCACAATTCTTCGTTCGCGCACGGTGCTTCTCCGTGTGCCGTCAAGTCCACGTCTTGCGCGGCTTCTTCCGTCAGGTCTTTCGGCATTTTTCTTGTGATTTCCTGCGCGCATGGTACGGCGCTCACCGCCTGCCGCGGAGCCTCCGCCGCCTGCACAGCTGCGCCGGTTGCCATGGCGACCAGCAGGCCGACCGCTCGCACCTGTTGCGCTCCTTCGCTGCGTTAGGCTTACGCTATCGGCCTCGGCGTGGTCGGCAGAATAACTTCTCTAGCGTGAGGAAAAATTCACTCACGTTCTTGATGTAGGAATACTCTTTGTCCACTTGAAAAGCTGAATCGAAAGGTGTAATCCGCTTGAGCGGGCGTCCCCTGATTCCGGGTCTGAAGGCTGCGAAAGACGGAGCGCATGCGAGGCATATCCGTCCGCTCCGCCCTCTGTTGCCAGTCGCTCTGCGGTTGCATAAGCTGCCGGGGCAAACCACAGTTTATCATATACTGTTTGCCCACTGTAGAATAAGCCAGTGGTAATCGGGAGAAATGGTGTTGAGAGTATTTTTGCATGCAGCGACCCTCACCACAAATCGCGAACTAAACCACTTTTTATGCTTCGGTTTTGTTGTTTTGCTTTCAAAGATGGCGGCCCCCATGGTATTTTGGTTCCCTTGTTCCTCACGTTCTCGCGTTGCATATTGCTTTAATTTGAAGCGCCCGTCGCAGGACACCATTTCCAGGCGACCACATTCAGACAAGAAAGCATTTTTTTCACGTAGGGGACTGTTTATTGGAACTCTGCATGGCATAATTCAATCAAAAAGAGTCACAAACATAGCACATAATACAGCCATACAACAAAGTAAGCACTGATGCCGGTCGATTTACTAACATGAAACGGGGCCGACGACCCTTTTCTTTTTTCTTCTTCAAAGTATTGGCATGTGATAACAGGAATATTGTGGATGACAACTTTTAGGGCACGTGTGAAACGCGATGATCGAACACACAGCTTAGTGAAACACATTTTGACAGGTCAAAAGGGCATCAAGAGGCATGAAAAATAGAGCGCATCAATTCATACATGTACTGCCCAAGTAAACAATACAAACTGAAAACTGCATGCACACAGCATTACAGCAATTAAGAAATTCTACAGAATTGAAAGCATCTGACTGTTCTCCGTTTCATAAGTTCTGTTGCTTAGATAAAGCACAGGCTTTTTATAGTGCTCGGAGCTCTTTTACTGATCAAGGGCATGACGCAAAAGGTGAGTCGTACAAGGTTCCTTAAATGATAAATTTATATATCTTAGTTTTCTGCGGACAAATACCATGAACAGAACATGCGAAAGAAATTGAACAGCAACATCCCTGTTTTTTTTTAGCTGATGAGAACACTTAATTCTTCCCGAAAACCGATTGACAAAGAGACGTACTTAGTACCGTTTTAAGCGCAACATTTGACGCTTTTTTTAACAGCATCTGAATTAGGTACCTACCAGAACGATTACATATGTTTGCACTAATTGGGTGCCCTTAGTCCAAGAGCATCACTTGAGAAAACATTAAAATGAACGCGATCAGTCAATTCTAAATCGAAACTTACGACGGCGGAGTATGGGATTTCTTCAGTTTCGTTTGGGCCGCATTAGTTTCGAGCCTCTCTCTACATGTGCAAAGCCGCGGTTGCTTTGTTGTTCATGATTCCGATTAGAAAGACTATTCGGCACTAGCTTCATTGATGCAATCAGAAAAATCAGCACCTCACAAAACTTAATATACACACGCTTATAATTCACCACTTCCTTGTTTCAATTTAATGCATATGAGTCTGTGTAACGGCGAGTTGCTCAGCGGTATTCGTCACTCAAAGGACGACTTTCAGAGAAGCGAAGTATTATATATAACACAATGCTATTTGAAATAACAAAAATTAGAATAGACAACTTACCAGCTTCTCAGCGGGTGCTTTATTATCAGCTTCGAATGCTTCGAATTTAAACGCCAAAAACGCAAGTGTACTCCGCAATCTCCGCAGCAGCCCATAGCCCGGCGCCTCGACTCCTCTCATTGGTCGTAACCCTGGGTAACCGTGTAACGGTTTTAGATGAAGCATTCTTTTATTAATTTCCAAAAAAAAATCGGGTCTCTTACATTTTTAGAAATAAGTATTACTGCTGTAATGACTTTGTTTTATAACAATTACATTTACACGGCGTTCTGTAACAATAAATCAGAAACATAAAAAGTGTTTAGTTCGCGACATGTGGTGAGGGGCGCTGTCTAACGCCCAATGACCGGAAGGTGTCTCGAGTGGGACCACTGTATGCTTCATCACTGTGGTGGCAACTCCTGAGTACGAAGTGGGGTTGACGTCACTAGCCAAGCTAAGAATGCGAAGCACGTAGCGCTCCCCGCATGCATTTCTCGGTAAAGATATTGCGGTTGCATAAGCTGCCACGGCAACACCAGCGTACGAAGTCTTTCATATATATAAAAAAGTGTTGGCACAGTGGATTTACTTTTCTTTCGTCAATCATTTTGTATGCACCCTTTTGCTGTTTACAAACATGAACTGCCGCATGCGTCCCAAGGGAGTTCCGGTCGCACCGTCGTTGCAAGCATGTGAGCTTGCTTAAGTCCCCAGTGCTAGAAAGCATAAATGCTACCCGCAGTGGCGTCACAAGGGGGGGGGGGGCCGACCGCCCCGGGTGCGGAACTCCGGGGGTGTCGCGGCGAGCCACGACGGGGGGGGGGGGGGGGTCGCGGCGAGCGACAAGCGGGGGGGGGATGAGGGTTGCGCTGGGCGACGAGTGGGGGAGGGGAATGCGGTTGGAAGTGGGCAACGGGCCGGTGGGGAGGGCGGAAGGGGGTATCGCCGCGGGCCACCGGCCCGGGTGTCGCTGACCCTCATGAGCCACAGGCTACCCGTAAAAAAAGTTAGAGATTTAACGAGGGCCTTCGGTAGTACAATATATTGCATCTTAGAGGAGGCAAGTTGCTTTTCAAGATTACTTGAAAGATTTTAACAGATCTCGCACTCATTCGTTCTTTTGGCGTTCACCTGGAGAATTGGTGGTTAAACGTTTCATCCACATTCCAAGCAGAACTGGCATCTGTTCATTCTTTTTATAAATCGGAAGTTCTCTGAGACGTCAGAGGCTGGAGCACCACCCGGGGGCGTTCGCCATAAAAAGTATGTTTGGTGCAGTGGGCAATCGTAGCAGGTGATACCATAGTTTCGCTGTCCAACCACCTTCACAGCGTGGATTAGAGCCCAACTTTTTCACAAAGATTCTGTGATTTGGGGGAACAATTTTCGATCTCTGCAAGACATTAGCGTTTATCAGTGTGTACATAAAAAAAGAAAAAAAAGTTCGCGGTTATAGAATTTTCTGAACTCCAGCTAACATGCACAATTCAAGTAACGCCTACTTCGCAAAGTTACAGTGCCACTCTCAACGTTTAGTACGCACCACGGATTAAATCAAGGGAACGGATATCGCCACAAAAATACAAAAAGTACGCGTCTGTGTGCATTGGTTCGCAGGTGGAATGCCTAGCTGAGATTATTGTTTAGCATGCTATATTTCGTTGCAACTTGATTGAGACGCAGCCGAAGCTACGAGCTAATGGGACCAGTCAGACAGTTTAAAAAGCGCAAGTCACTGGGCCCTTTCATTTTATGGCAGATTCATTGATGGTAGAAAACTTCCAGAAACATAGCGAACAATTTGATTGTGCTCTTTGACGCAGTCTGTTTGGTCCCATTCGCTCGTAGCGTCGGATGCGTATAAACGTAAGCTGAAACGTAGTATAGACCACGACACGAATACACTACAGCTTATTTATTCGTAAAATCAGGCGGCATGAAAGTAAAAACAAAACGCAACAGATTAACATTTAATTTTTAATACATTTTTTTTCGTTTGCTTACTATATTTAATTCACTTTTAATACACAGCAGTTTTACAATACTGTAGTTTCTGGAATATAGTTAGCAGAGGATATTTGTGCACTAAAGTAATGTGCTTAATAACGTGCGGTAAACAAACAAGCTATTGAAATTTTTTTAAAGACCAGCAGGCATGCGGATGTAATGAAATATTTAGCAGTGCCAATACCACAGACTATTGTTATTTTTCTACTTATTACATCTTTCGCAGTAATCGTAAACACACCCCAAGATGCCTGTATTGACGTGTGTCATTATTGCTCAAACGCGCGGATAATTCACCTTTTGTCTATTATTTTGCCTTCCCCACCCTCGACGTCAACGAGAAGGCGAGATGCGTGCTGTGTTTATACGTCACTTCGTTTTCAGACAATTGAGATGTAGTTCCGTATCATGAAGGAGTGTACCCCGGGGTTTGTAAACAAAACACGGATTTCGTAAAGGTCAAAGTGTTTACGCATTCTTTATGAATAAACAGATGCTGAAAAAATGTCGACATCCAGCGACAAATTTGTATGCACCCGGAGGAGTTCGCATGGCTCTATGGGTACGGATTTTAGAACGCCAAAATCAAAAGCTAGAAAAAAAAGAACGTTAGACGGGACGATAGCGGAGGGAAAAAGAACGTGTTTGTACAATGTACACTTTGATTATTTATTTCCTAAGTCTCATGTTCGGACAAGATAGGTCTATGTTTCTAAGCTGGTTTACACGATGAAATATTAATGTTCAGATGTTGAACAAAATTCCGTACTAATACTTCTCAGGGCTTCGGATTACCTTTAAAAACGTCCAGCGGTATTTTCAGGTGTAACACGCTGCCTGCATAAATGCCATTTCTGTCGGACACAGCGTAAATACGATATTCACTTCCGTATGCTGGAAGATATCGTCAACTGTTGCAGAACCTACAGCTAAACAAAAATTAGTAACTTAAATTTGGTCGTCATTCTAGGTGGCGACACCAGTTGTACCTTCTTCTGATCCACCTTTTCCGACATGCGCATTGCGCATGAGCGCAATGCCCGAGGCGCCTGACTTGGAGATTGCGTGCTATAAAAATATATCCGCAATCTTGCACAAGCCTCGTTTACATAGTCCTTTTCGCGGGGAACAACTTTTTCGTTTAGCTCTGGACAATTTGCTCTGAACCAATCTATTCAGCATTTTTAAAGTTAACACGAGCTGAGAAGCGTCAGAAGCACAATGTACACAAACTCGCCACATCCAGTTTGGCGAAAACCAAACTCAGTATGCAGCTTCAATTTGAAGGTTTGAACTCAATTAAAAGTGAACACTCTTCCTCTATCTCAATGGGTATTCACATGCGGCATGCCTTTCGGGGTGGAATGCGCGTGACCTGCGGAACTCCCTCACCGACTCAAGCATTCACAGCGGGGATCCGAGAGGGATGTAAGTGTTATCACGCGCACTTAGCGGATGTGACAACAAGGCTCGGTGCGCGCTGACGAGAGTAAGAAAATGGAGGCGTAACTGGAACCCCGATACGTTATTACTGCAGGAACTCTGTTAGACGTAGAACACGACGCGTTACTTTTTTTTCGAGTAACAAGTAACGTATTTTGTTACCTCTTTTCGGTAACGCCTACAACACTGCTGACAACCCCAAAATCGATATTTTGTACCGTGTCAAACGCTTCAGAAGCGCGGTGAAAAACACGAAGCTCCAAGCTCATTTTTTTGGTCACGTAATAGCGAAGGCATTTTTGAAAATGTTTAGAGATGTCGCAAATTACATGTCTGCAATAATTATTATTGTTATTCATAAAATACGTTTTTTACGACGCTTGCAAAAGAAATACACTGCCGACTTCGCAAAATGAAAATCAGAGACCGGAAGTGCTAATGACAAATCCTCGGCCGTCTCCTATCTTTTTCTTCATACTCTCAATATGGCGCGATGCCGGGAAGTTCATCGGAACGGCGGCACGTTTAATTGCGACAGGAATCCAACTTCCCACGATTTGGATACATTGAAGTTTTTCTCGTAGTCCTTGTCAACAAATTGGTGAGAACAGATAAGGGCGTATGAGAATGACAACTTCGGCTATTGCTCCGGGATTGCAGCCAACTACGCATTATTTTGTGCTTTATCTTATCAAAATGAAAGCCGTTTACAACTCCGTGTTACGCCGAATTAGAGCGCAGCTCTTGAGGAGGAGGAGGGCAGGGTACTGAGGGGAGGTAACCTCCTGCTACCTCCTCCTCGACTCCTCATCGCACACAAATGCCTGCCTCAGTCGCTCCTCCCTTCCCTCACTACCCTTCCTCCTCCTCCCGCACTCTCCTCCTTCCTCCTCCCCTGCTCCTGCCCTCCCCTCCGCACCCTCCTGCTTTCCGCGCGGTGCATTATGGGACTACTTTGGCCCGATGACTGCACGCGCACGTGTAGCCTCCGACGGCGACGTGCGACGGCGACGCCGCTCAAGCTCGGAAACGGGCGCCTAAGAGCTGCGCTCTAAGGAAACGTCGTGTTACATGGCAGTTTTAGATTTGGTGAGTAGCATGTGACTGATCCTCGACTACGAGCACTTGCTGCGACATCGCCCCTCACGTCGCTCACTAAAGCCTGCTACATGTCGTTTTCTTCGCTTACCTTTGCTAACATATCGTTTTATGTAACATAGACGGTATACTACGAAGGCTGTGCGAGCGCCAGTGGGTTGCCTTGACTGCCTTGACTCGATCACTCGCTGACACGAGCGCTCGTGCAGCCGCCGAGGCTTCATTCAAAGCTATATTCGCGCTTTATCATGCGTGGCTAACAATGGCTGAGAACAGATGAGAGGCGTATGATCCAAGCTGACAAGCGTGTGCGGCTATTGACTGCCTGGACTCGATTACTAGCTGCAACGAGCGCATCGTACAGCCTCGAAGCTTCATCCTTAAAGCAACAAGCTCGCGCTTTGGAGCATGCTCGGCTAACAATGGTTCATGCTAAGGTGACTGACCAAGTGTTCCTCGAACGCTGTGCAAGCGCGAGTGCGTAGCATTGACTGCCTTCACTCGATCGCACGCGCATGAGCGCTTGCTACAGTCGTCGAGGCTTCATCCAAAGCTTACTAGCACTCGCTTGTAGCACCGACTATGGTTCATGCTAAGGTGAGACGATGTACTAACTGCGAAAGCTGTGCAAGCGCGAGCGGTAGTCTTGACTGCCTTGACTCGAGCACTCGCTGCACGAGCGCTTGTACAGCCGCCGAGGCTTCATCCAAAGCAACTAGCTCGCGCTTTTAGCATGCGCGGCTAACAATGGTCCATGCTAAGGGGAGAGGAAGTGTAACTGCGAAGGCTGTGCAAGCGCGAGCGGGTAGCCTTGACTGCCTTGACTCGATAACTCCCTGCACGAGCGCTCGTGCAGCAGCCGAGACTTCATTCAAAGCAGCTAGCTCGAGCTTTTAGCATGCGCGGCTAACAAATGGTTCATGCTAAGGTGAGACGAAGTACGTGGTGCACGTTAAAGACCCCAGGCTAGCGGTTGTACCGCACTGGCTAAATTGCTCATCTACAGCGAGTGACTCGTCGCAACTTTAAATGGCTGACCAACTACGACGCTGTATAAATATCCCCCACAACCCAATTTTGAGACGAAGTATTACTGCAAAGACTGTGCAAGTGCCAGTGGATACCCTTAACTGCCTTGATTCTATCACTCGCTGGACGAGCGCTCGTGCAGCCGCCGAGGCTGCATCCAAAGCGACTAGCTCGCGCTTTTAGCATGGGCGGCTATCAGTGCTCCGTGCTAAGGTGAGAGGAAGTATAAAGGCCCATTTACACACTTGCCATTGAGAACGACCGGCTGAGACGAGACCGGTTCTTAAGCCACTTTCGACGGCTTAAGACCAGATGCGCTAGCTGTGGAGCATGTCTTAAGTCGTCGCAAGCGGCTTAAAAACCAGTCCTGTCTCTCTTGGTCCTACTCGGTTGCAAGTGTGTGAACGGCGCTTAAATGCGAAGGCTTTGCAAGCGCGAGTGGGTGGCCTTAAAGGCCGGCCCGCAAGCAGAGAGAAGGAACCCGACCCTCACTTGTCCTCTCGCCACTGTGAAAGGAGGAAATCGCCTCTCATTTTCTCCATGCCATTTTTTCATTTTTTTTTTTGTCGGCTGCCTGATTTTTTTGTTGCAAGTTTGGGGTGAGGGATTAAAAGCTTCAAGGATTTGTAAAGATTATCCCAAAAGTCAGCCGGCACTCCTGGGACAAGGAGCTGAACCAACCGAGGAGCTGTTTTGAGCGAGCTTGGCACTTGCTCTTCCCAACGAGTTGGATTGGCTTTTTTAGCATTGGTTTGGAGGACGATTCTTGCAGTTGTGAGAGCACAAATAACTTGTTCTGTTCAAAGAAGTAGTCACTGAATCAAGTAAACAAGCCGAATTTTGTGAATGCCAAATCTATTTTATTTGGTATCAAATGTTTGCTCATTCTCGTACGAAAAAAAAAAACAGTTTTTGTGTACGATCTATGGTCAACTTCTCCTTCCGTGCCGTAATGATGTCGTCGGCCGTAAAAAACTGCCTACAATCGTGTTTATACAGGGTGATTTTTCAACGAGTAGTCATGTTTTTTAAAAAAATACGTCAGAGTTACGCAATTGTGGGTTGTGCCTAATTTGTAGTAATCAAAAACACCAAATCATTCATTTTTAAAGAGATGTAACGCACGTGAAGTAGTTCACGGCATCCTAAAAAACCTAATTTGGACGCGAAACGTGTTGCCGCAATCTTTTCGACCGCCGCGCTCCTCGCCCCTTCTACAGTGGCGTTGTCACAGCGATGCGCATGATTTATCGCTTTGGCTTCATGGCGTTGGACTGTGCCACGCCGAGATGGTGGCGACATCAAATCAGAACTATATTTTCGCGCCCAAATGAGGAGGACGCCTTGTCAGGACGCCGTATAATAATGTACGCGCGTTGGTTTGGTGGCTTTCGATTATGACCAACAACTTTCTAAATACACTATGTCGTTTCCTTTTCTAATTAAAAGGTTAATTATCGAATTTTAGGCAATCAGTCGGTTTTAGTTGCGTTCTTTCTTGAACCTTATCCTCGCCTGCTGCCGTATAGACTCACCTACACAAACCGCAATTGCGCTACTTTTCACTGGACAGTTTGGTGGCTTTCGATTATGCCCAACAACTTTCTAAATAAACTATGCCGTTTTCTTTTATAGTTAAAAAGTTCATTAGCAAATATTAGGTAATCAGTCGGTTTTTGTTGTTTCCTTTCTTGAACCTAATCTTCACCTGGCGGCATAGCTCACATCCACAAAACATAATTGCGTTAATTTGCACGTTTTTTTCGAATAACTAGTAGGTGAAAAAAAAAAAAACGCTTTATATAAAGCAGAAGGCAGTTCTTTTCTGATATAAATAAAGCGTGGAAGCAAGCGTGTTGCATGCATCTTTTTTTTTCCGCCCATAAAAACAAATTTTGGGACATTCGAAATTGAGTTTATGATGGTGCGGGCGCTTTATCACGGGGTATTTTGTCATGTTTTATAAGCTTTATTTCTGGACAGAAGAAAGCCACGCGAGCCGTATCACGTTGCGTACAGCTAATTCGGGTGTTTCTCAAGGAGCTCTAAAACTTTCCAATTGAGATTTCGGTTCTTAGTACATTTAAAAAGTTGGGTAATTAGTCCTAAACATTTAATTTATTACGCATAATTAAAAATACTGCAACTGTCGCAAGACGCTTGCTAACAACATGAAGTTGATTTCATTGGCGTAAAGTGGCTGCGCTCTAATTTCGCGTTACAGAGATTTGTAAACGTGAGTAACGAGGCTGTAGTTGAGCTTGTTACTCACTCACTTGTTACTCAGTGAACTTGTTACTCACTGAACCTTGACAAAGTCAAGGTTCAGAAAAGGAGGAAGTATTAAACCAAAGTTGGTAGTCCAGCGGTACGCCTGTCTCTTTCTCTCTATATATTCTATTTTCCTAAGTTCAGCTGGCCTTTTATAGACCGACACGCGGAGCGGCTCTGTTTACCATCACGGCCGGAAGGCCGCGCATGCGCGGAAGCTATGTGGGCAAAAGCGCCCCGGCTCTCCGTGTTCTCGCCTTTACGTTCGTGTGGCGTGCGCTCGTTGTTGACGTTTTAGGGACGATTCTAGCTTTATTTGTGCGTCGTATTTCCTGACAACGTATGTCGTATGCTATGCCCGACTATTTGAGCTCGCTACCCGAGCCTGAACGGCAGCGGTATCGAAACAAACTGTGCGTGGACGGCGTTGCCTTCGAGGATCCGTACGCCACAAACAAGGCCTGCTGGACTTCCGACGTGAAGTTGCTTCCACCGAAGTCGACGGCTCACGTCGTCGTTTATTTTCATTTTTCGCCAAGCCAGTTCACGGCCCACATGGTGCAGGCGTACAAGTTTCTCGAGGCCTATGGTTACTTCGAGTCGGTTTCCGCACTGCCGGCGGGATCAGCAGACTGTTGATCTGCCGAAGTGTATTTCTTATTAAATACACACAGCGTCTTCAAGTCAGGTATGATATTTTTCCTACCCTCATGACCACAAGGCATGAGAAGCAGTAACGCTTCGTCCGTTCTGCAGTCTTGGCGGTAACACGTTACAAGTAATGGCGTTACCAGGGACGCGTCACTTTTTCAGTAACGTAGTAACCTACTCGTTACTTTTTGGACACAGAAACGGGTAACATACATTACTATTTCAAATAACGTAGTTACGTTACTCGTTACAACTTTCCAAGTCTTAAAGAAATTACACTTCAATTTTTTCCGTGTTTTTAGGCGTCAAGCCATGTAAATTTCTCAGTTTCTGCTTTTTCCTTTGCGTTTTTTGTCGTGAGTATCTAGGTGAAACCGTAGAAATAGATAAAGTAATTATGTTCAGTTTCTGCATGAACATAATTGTTCTTGATATATGAGCTTATGGATACCTGTATCGTGAAAACAGTAAAACGTGTTAAATCATAATTTAAAAAGTAACGCAGAAGTAACGTGCGTTACTTTTTATCGGTAGCAGTAACGCGTTCTTTTTATTTTTAAATAACGTAGCTCGGTAATGCGTACCTTTTATTTGCATAGTAACGAGTAACGTATTTCGTTACTTTTTCTCGGTAACGCCTACAACACTGCCGTTCTGTCGCCGATCCCCTTCTGCTTAGTAGCACGGGCGTAGCGAGCCTCCCACGAGCGCTTGGCCGGTGCTTTGTGCGCGAACACTGTGGGAACGAAATCTGGGTGGTCTCGATCAGACGACGTTTTCCCTGCACATAAGCAAGCCTCGGGACGGAGATTGAAATGGAAGCCGCACTTGCCGTCAAGGAGGTGCTTGCCGCACAAATACAGTCAAACCCGTTTATAACGAACAGCAGGAAACGCTACGATCAGTTCGATATAGCAAGTAGTTCGATATAGCAAAAAAAACATTTACGACGAACTTCTACGATGAGTTCGTTGTAAGGCGAGAGGTTCTCTTTCTTTTTCATTTCTTCAATTCCGCCTTGTAACAACGCGCTAAAAAGATATTTTTTAACATGCGTGCAGAGCTTTTTTTATAGCTTATCTCCCCTTTTGAATCGCTTCTATTCGCTCAATTTTGTCCGCAACTTGAGCTTTGAGAATTTGATTTCTTTCCTACTTCTTCTTTGGGGGAAGGGGCAGGTTAGAAGACGATTGTTTGCTTGTTTTTAGAAGCCTTCTCGGGGCAAAAAGTGCGATATAGCCAATATGTTGTTCGTTATAAAACATACTTTTTACATGCATTTTTATTTAAATTTTCCGTGAGTTCGATATCGACAGTAATTCGCTGTACGTGGGTTCGTTCTAAACGGGTTTCACTGTAGTCGTTTGCGCGAGGCGACCATTCTTTTCGATCCATGGATATTATCCACCTTCTGTGCCTTTCAGACTCTGTCGGGAACTTGTGGAAACACACTCCGCTACTTTTTTTTTACCTTTCGGTGCAATTACCGGCAACACAGCTTCGCGGCATGCTGAAATGCTATGACGCCCATGCAAAACGCGCGCCCTTTTGCCCACACCCCTCGGCTCCGGCGCGATCGCAGCGCCGCCGCAGCTCCGTGACGTCAAGCCCGCGTGTCGGTCACGTCTTTAATTTGTGTGTTTGGTCTTTAAAGATTCGTGAAAAGCATTCGCGACCTTATCTGTCAAGCCGGGACCGCGGACAGAGCGGCCTCCTCGGCAAGTTGTTCCCTCATCGAAGACGACGATGAATAAAAGGTACGATCAAACTCTAAATGCCTGAAAAGCGCAAGTTTAAAATAATTCTAAGAGTTTTAAATGATTTTATTTCTACCATATTCAAATTTCAACACTCGTCGCAGGCAGCATGAAAGACAGCACTGCTGCTTGGCGCAAACGAGTGCCCAGTCAACGGTCCTACACTCAAACACGCATCACCACCCGACCTGTCTGAAAAATAAATAATTTCCAGTACTTTTGGTAGAAAAGGCGAATTTTCTACTGAGCGTGATATTTTGTTGACCCAAAAGTCCTGTAGCCGAGATCGGTAGTTCACAGCTTCAGGAAGACGAAGAACGACGGATGCATTATTTCCCGCGGAAGTACTGCTTTGACGTTGAATTCCACATAGAATTGTAATTGCACAAACTGTGGCACGATGCGGAACTTGCTTTAATAATTTTCTTTTAGAGTCCAACATAACCAGGCATAATCTACATATATTGCAGATTTTATTTTAATTGGCGTACAGCGCGAAAGACAAGTAGGGACATAAAGAACATAATAGAGCTCTGCATTTCTGATGCATTTCTTTCTTTCTGTACTTGTGGGCAGTTAGCCCGCATGACTATATTCAAAAATTGCCAAATCGTTTAAGCCTCCCTTCTTTTATAGTTTGTTTCATAGATTAATTAGGAATTGTGGTGAATCCCGGCTGGGTTCGGGTACAGATCTCGCACGTGTTCAAGGACACATTTCGACATGATTTCTCGCTTGGTGATGACTTTGAGCTGGCCGCTGTTCCGCTTCTTTTCTAAGTAGGCCGGGCAACGCCAGACGCCTAAATTAGCCAAGCAACCCCAAAACGTGGGGTAGTACACCTTCCGAACTCCTGGGTTTTTAGGAGATGGTCGCTGGCCTTCGCCCATCCTGACAGAGCCCCGAAGAATTGGAGCCCCGAAGATTTAGGCAAGGGCTGCAGAGGCTATCTGGGCATTCCATTTCTTAATTTGCGAACAAGTGGGAACAGAAGCGAATGAAAACTTCGAATACCGGCTGTCTTTTAATAAATGGCATAATATGCTACTATTGCTAGTTGCACAATTTTACGCGAAGAAAATTTTGATTTCGTGGTTCAATCTCTGTGTTTCCCGCTCTTTTTGCTGATACCCAAAATATTTGTCGCCTGTCGAGTTTTTTGTTACATTTGTGGACAGAAACTAAATGGCACGTTTGGCCACGAAGAAATTTTTCAAAGGCGGAAGATACATGAAATATACCATAAACCGTTTCACTTTTTATGGAGGTTTGTTTTTTACTTTTAGTTGCTTCAACGAGGTGGCCGTTACTCTAGAAAACGCCTGTAGTACGAACATATATATTATGCGCCAGAAATAGTCAGACTGTGTTCATTTCGATACATGGCTATATTGTCAAAATGCAACTAATTTTACATGCTTCGCCCTCTTACTACAATATTTTTGACTTGTATTTACTCATGATTATTATTTTGAACAAAAAAAAAACGAAATAGTGATACAATCACTCTTCAGTGTGCCGTTGTTAGAACGACCAATTTTCAACTCTCTGGTAGAGCTGAACGTTCAGGTAAATATCCAACTTTTTTCCTTCTGCTATGATTTTCAAGTTCCGTTCACTCGAGATAAATATGCAATGTTGTAGCGTATGTAGCCGCATGCGGAAGTATCTGAGTGTGTTTTAAAGCAGCAGAAAAAGAATTTAAAAAAAATAAAAAAGGAGAAAAGCCAGCCAGCCCGAACCCTTCCGAGCTCATATCCAGCCTGCCTAACTAATCCCTGATGTTCGGGATTGACGCAGAGAACCTTGAAGGGTTACAGAGATTTTGTCGGGGGCGCCGGTAAGCCCATTAGCACTCATGCGAGAAGGCCGTAGAAAGCCAGAAGGAAAATGGAGGAGGAAAAGGGAGGAGGAAAAAAAGAAAAGAGGGGAAATCTTCTGCCACGCTGAAGAAAATTTTGAGTGCCCCTCTTTAACTGCCTTGACTCGATCACTCGCTGCACAAAAGCTCGTGTAGCCGCCGATTCTTTATCCAAAGTAACGAGCTCGCTCTTTTAACATGCAGGGCTAACAAATGTCCATGCTAAGGTGAGACGAAGTATAACATTGCTAAAAAAAGAGGAACTGAAAAGTGACGCGTCGTATGCACGGAAGAAAGGACTCACGGAATACACTCGCGGTTGACTGGGTGGCACATACGCATGCCCATGAACGATAGGAGAGAAAGAGAGTAAGTTAAGCAACACATCCTATTTGAAGTCACCCAAAAAGGCAATGAGTGCACCATTTCTCTAAATACATCATAGATTCGGGCGAGAATTTCAAATCAAGTATTCTAAAAATTATATTTTTTATCTCTGCAAATACCCAGTTCTCAATCTTGATATCTTTAGGGCGAACAATAGGAATCGTTTTGATTGAGAAGTTTTGTGTTTGTTCACTTTTTCGTCAGTCTTCTCGCAGTCTTTTTCAATTATGTGCAATTTTCAGTCGTTTCCAAATTTCATATATAAAAATCGATGTTGGGGTTGTCAGAGACCATTTAAAGGGCCTCCCAGATCTATTTGGTTTGTAAAAACGATGCAATCCACTTCAGTGTCAACTAGAAAGACCACACGCCAAATATTACGACCTAGTATCTGTATAAATGTTTCTCAGACGGTCCGGCAAACTTCAGAACGAGTCAAGTGGCCGAAATTGGCTGAGTCTAGCGGGCGAGTTGAGGAGAAATCGGCAGAGTCTAGCAGATATTTCGCTAAATGTCATCGACATTGCTACTTTTTGTTTATTTTTAACAGGCAGCGGCTCTCTCTCGGCTTTCAGCGGTGTTCACATGATTGGCGTAACACGCCTGGGCAGCAGTGTTGTCATATTGGGCTGTTTATAGCCAAATCAGGCTACTTTTTGTTGTATTTGGCGTGAAAATTTCATTGATGGCTATGTGGGTATTTCTGGTCTATTTCTATAATTTGGTTCCAGAAACCCACCGTTTTAAAGGCAATGTATGCAGAAGAGTTTGCATGCCAGATTGGGCCGACGAAGGAATGATCAATGCGGCACAGGTTTTCATTCGTACATTGTGTTGCTAGATAGTAGAGCTATCAAACCGCCAAATGGCTGCCACGAATAACCAAAATGTAGCCAAACCAACAAAAAAATTGCCAAAATAGCCCAAAATCAAACCAACAATTTATCGGCTTTCTACTCGGAATTTTTTCTCGGAGCATGGCAATAGGATAATCGCAGTTTCACCCCTTACATGATGAGATACCTTTGCGTTACGGATTTTCCCTTCGTTTCATAAGTGGCAGTGCTCTTTCGATTCCCCAGATAAGTCTGCTACTGACATGTTCAAACGCTGCATTGAACATGGGCAGCGATAACACAGCAATGGAACTCAGACAAACATAGGAAATATAAAAAATATCCCATGAGAACCATTGCACTATAACTGTTGGAACCCTGAACGCAACAGAAAAGTGTCAAAAGAGGGGTGATAAAAATAAACGTAAAAAGGCCACACCGGTGGTGGTCGACCTATGAGTCATCCATTGACTATAGTCAGGTATAACATAAGAAGGACAGTGCAGAGGGGGGAAAAGGGTCGAAACTAGGAAAGCTGAAGTGATGAGGATCGACCTCCTTTCCACAGCGGTTTTTCTTATTAGCGCCCTTTCCCCCTCGCTCTGTCTTTCTAATGTTGTATCTGACTATACCAGCCAGAACAAATTCCGGGGTAAAACACAATTCTGCGGCATTTCTAGTCTTTTTTTATACAGATCCACCTAGCGAGTTCCTGGTTTAAATTGCGTATCAAACTGTTCTACGTGTACTGCTTCTAGAAACTGCGTTTTCAGAATGTTTTGGTCTGATAATATCTTCAATATGTCCCAGAAAATTCAAATTTCTGGAATTCTTCCCTTGTCGAAATTGATTTAGGGTGTGTGCTCTGCCGCTGGAAAGCAAGAATGGAAAACAACCCAAAAGTATCCATATCGAAAACCACCAGATTTCGACTTCAGTTCAACAAAAAGTAGCTCGATTGTGCTATAAATAGCCCAATCTGGTAACGCTGCTGCAGGGGCCAGTTTTATACCCTCTGATCTGTTCTCACTGCTTTGTTGACATGGAATCTGAGAAAAACCTCAGTGTATCCAAATCACTGGAAGTTGGATACCGAACTCAATTGAAACGTGCCGCCATTCCGACAAAATTCCGGCACCATGCCATATTGAGGGTGTGAAGATAAAGCTAAAAGACAGCTGTTGTTTTGTCACTAAAACTTCCGGTCTCTGATTTTTATATTTTGAAGTCAGCCTTTACAGTCGTTGTAAAAGAACGCATTTTATGAATGACAGTAGTAATTATTTCGTACATGTATTGTACCTGTATTTAGTATTCGTACATGTATTTAGAGCAGTATTCAAGTTACTTTTACCACAAACTGTCTTGAGGAGAGTGCAACAACTTAAAAAAAGTAATTGAATTACTTTTCAAGATACTTCGCATGTTTTGCAAGCTGGTAATGTAAGAATAAAAAGTCAGAAAGGGGTGCTCTATTTGTGATGACTTCTCTGAAATTCCAATTCTGCTGTGACCTTTATAAACTTCAAGAAGCGCCTTAGCTGCTGCAATCGAAGTTTACTCTAAAATAATTTGGGAAATGCAACATAAAGCATGCCGAAATATTTTTTGGAACAAATGAACTCATGAACAGTAGACATGGCATCTGCTGCGCATTAGTCTGACGGCTGGCGCTTATGACGCATTCCGCAATAAGTTCGTAATATTCCCCGCCATGTATCGGGGGACTTGACCTGTAGTC
>JAZHYW010064210.1:0-18264 GCA_037355805.1 Ixodes ricinus
AGCACGCGCAGCGCGTGTAACTACACTCGTAGCATGCACCTCGGTGCTTGGGAAATTTAGCAAAAGGCCTCATATGGGGACGCTGTCTGCCGTTGTGTGCTATCTAGGGTGCCTCAATGTCCTTCTGTTTAGGGTGATGCCACCTTTTGTAGTACCCGATGCCGACAGCACGCGCTCACGGGGAAGATACAAAGAAATCGAAACGAAAACAAAATGTCGCCATAGCACAGTCAGCGCCACAGACGCGCGGTGCAGGGACACGCTCCTTTCACGCGCTTCTGAACAAAAAAGGAAAATAAAAGTGTGGGACAAAATGGCCGGATTAGGGTGCCTTCACATGTCTGTCTGTCTCAGGGTGAAGACATCCATTGTTGCACTGAATGTTCAGCGCGTGACGCTCTCGCGCACGCGGTGCGTGACTTGGGCGCTAAAATGGCGTCTCTGCATTAGCCAAAGCTACGCGCTCGAGCTGCTTGACACCGGATTGCGCGTACTTCAAAACGCATAAAAAAACGATTGGGCGTAAAAATGGCTGAGATGTCACCACTCAAGCAAAAGCGCGCGTGTGTATGAAGGCAGTCTATTGTGTGCTATCAGTACCCGGCCGATTGAGTCAAGGCAATCCACTTTTCAAAGACGTTGCCATGCCGACAACTGTCGCGTTCATTTAGGCTTAGGAATGGCCAGAATCGAAAGACTGTCTAAAGAATGCGACGAGGTCATTGCTCATGCTTTGCGTTTTAGGTGAGGTAAGGCAAATCGAAAGCCTCCTGCACCATTCATTGCTGACAAACGCGCCCGATATTGCAGCTACAACGACGTATTAATTCCAAAGCGAGCGGCGCACACTCACCGGGGCACCGCCATGTTTTCCCGCCGTCCTTACTCTGCCGGTCACATGACCTAAAATTCCCCCTCGTAGGGATATCCGGTTAACCGCGGTTAGTTAACCAGCTTCGAACAAACGGGCCCAGAGGGTCGTTTTAAACCAGTCGCGCCAAGATCACCATGGAGCATCATCGTCCTGGAAGCGTTCCTCGCCAATATAAGCGTCTTTGGCACTGTGTATGAAATTAACTTATCAGTCATGCCCATCTCAACAGACATCTTATAATTATATTGTTATTCAGTATTTTGAAACCGTAAACTTACTGTTCAGTGCCTCCAAGACTCGACACATCATGTGGTGGTGGTACGAATATGAACGCTTGTTTCGTCGGTGTGTGGATAGCAAAATCTCGGCATACAAGAAACGTCTCTATAAAGCTACCCGTCTCCAGCGAATTTAGATCGGCTCAAGAAATTGCTCATTTCACGGACCAAAATGGCGACCCTACGTGGAGCTCGGCACTACTTTCCCAGGATCAAGTGACTTTAGGTCAAACAGCCCCGATTCCTTACGTTACATAACGTAAGCTTACGTACAAGCCACCGGGATATGTGTACTTCATATCAGGCGTGGCTACCGATTCGTGGAGGTAGCTGGCACGCGACATTCGAGACATGAACGTTTCAGTGACCTATACGTAACGTAAGAAAATGGTGCTGTGTGAACCAATCTTTAAAGGGGCCATGAAACGAATTTTGGCCTGGGATGAATGATTTTAAATTGGAACTTTACTAATCGCATATCGTTTAGTTGGCCAAAAGAAGGAGGGTAGAAAGTCAAAAGCCAGCTTTTTGGTACGAACATTTAAAAATATAGCGGACTATTTTGTACCTTCTTTCCTTCGAAAGCTCTCCGTGTTTTTATTATGATACATCCGCATTTCCCCAAGCGCGTCAGCGGTGCCAACCTGATGTCAGCCGAGCCCAGCTCACACATTGGACACGAGAACTGCGTCACTCGGACGTATGCGCTCGTCAACAATCAATCCGTCGACGAATATTTGGATTCGCGTTCGTGGCCAATGAGTGCCCTGACGGAACTTATCGTCACTGCGGAATGACAAGTTCTATGGTGTGCACAAAAGCACGGTGGAAGCTAGAAGTCATCGCACCGGTGCCAAAAGAATGTCACGACGACGTGATTTCAGAATTTGCATTTGAGTTGAGGATTAAAGCTAAGGAGGAAGAATTAGGAAAATCGTTTCATGACCTCTTTAAAGTTAGAACCGTGCTCAACTCCTCACGCTGCGTTACGACAAGCCTTGTGTCCTTGGTTGCCACCGCCACGGTAACTCACAGCCATAGCTCGTCGTAAGCGCTCGTAACGCAACGCAAAGAAAGGCCCCTGTGCGAATGGCCTTGAATGTCGGTTCACACTGGACCATTCCTTACGTAACGTTACGTTGCCTTACGTACAACGCATTCAAGGATCATTCGCTCAGGGGCGCCTCTTTTATTTTACGAGCTCTTACGACGAACTACGACGGTGAGTTACCGTTGCAACCTAGGACACAAGGCTCGTCTTAACGTAACGTGAGGAGTTGAGATCGGTTAAACTTTTAACGACTGGTTCACACAGCACCATTTTTATATGCTACGTCTGAGTCACTGAAACATTCATGTCTCGAATCTCGCATGCCAGGCTACCTCTTCCAAGTGGTTTCCACGCTTGATTTGAAGCACACATGTCCCGGTGGCTTCTGCGTAAGCTAACGTGACGTAAAGAATAGGGGTTGTCTGAATCATCGACATTCTGTCTTTGGATTGTGTTTTAGGGGGATGGCGCGCACGCCGCTCCCCCACTACCAAAAATTGCATGCCCCAGCTATCCCAGTTTGGGAAAGTGGCAGGTTTTAGCCGACCGAAGTGCAATGGAAGGCCTCCGCCCGGGGCGCCCCCTCCCTGATCAGGGGCCGCCCAGCACCAGGTAAGTATGCTCTACCGAGGCATGATAATGTGTGTCCTTCAAGACGTGCACCCTAAACTGAGTAGTTACACGGACTACTTGAGCGCTATTTGTCTCGTTTTCACGAAGTCTGCCTAAGCTAGAGCGAAACGATCGGAGCGATTAGAATGGATACGTTATATCTCTAACATTAGGTGTGCTTTAGACAAATTGTTACTTTTTATATTAAACCATTATGGAATGTAAACCGAACTGAGTGAGCGCTTGATAGTCTGGTAGGCGCGTGCCTACTGTTCATCTGCAAGAATTTGCAGTAGATGCGCCTCCTTCGGCGCGAGCCTCCGAGCTTTGATAACACTTGGACGCACGCGCAGTCAAACGGGACGCATGGCCACAATCGCATGCTGCAGGATCAGTAGTCTTTTATGCCCCATTTATACCGATCGTCAGACGGTACCGTTAGCTAAGGGCTCCTTGATTCTCCGCGGCGAATCAATTCACGATCCTCCTGGCTGACGTCTGCTCGCGATCCAAGAGTGCGGAGCTGATTCGCCGATTGCAAAGGAGCCTATGTTGAAGCGCGCCTTTATGCTGGCCGTGTGAATGGGGTATAAGAATAGGGTAGGGCGCCTTCATGAGCACTTTGCTTAGGGTGATGACATTTAGCTATTTTGTTCCGAACACTTATTCTGTTTTCTGAATTGCGTGGAAGAGTGCCTCCCTGCACGCGCTATTACTGTTTTGTTGACTGCGCTACGAGGAAATTTTGTTTTCGCCGATTTCTTTGCGATTTCTCTGTGAGCTCGTGCTGCCGGCATCGGGTACTAAAAAAGATGTCATCACCCAAAACATAAGGAGATTTAGGCCTCCTACAATAGGGGGCACAATGCGCTCTCGTCCCCTCTTTCTATTTCTACTCTAGCGCGGTAACGCTTAGTATGAGCGTGGTAATCTATGATATAGACCTTTTTCGCATAACCTCAAACCAGCCAGTAACTGACGTACCCTCGGCCTGGTGAATTTTCGGATTGCCCGCTGACACAGGGTATGCAACCGCCAAGGGTATGGGCGAAAAGGCTTAAAAACGGACGTCGTGAATGAGTTAGTTCCGAATGCTCCTTTTTACCGTGCTGCAATTTCCGAAAATCTACTGTTGTCCGACGACCACGTGGTCGTCGGATGGATAAATAATTTTAAAACGCATAAGAACAATAGCAGAAGTGTGCCGTGAGCACAAGAAGCTGCAGCGCGAGTGTGGCTGCAATGTTATCGAGCTTCGCATTGTCCCCAAGAATCCTTATTTATGGAGTCAGTCGACTGCGAGCTTGAATCGTGAGAGATTCGTATCAGACTCAACGTCACGTTTAAGCTCACGACCACTTTGTCTACGACAAGAGGACCGATTTTAATTCCCGGTGCAGGTGGTCCAATTAGGTTATCACTGAAAGCCCCATGGTATGTCAAAGGTGTGAAAAAGTCTACATGCCAGCACTCAAGATGGAGCTATCAAATGCCGAGAGCTTACCTGCATAGACTACATTAAACTGCTCATATATACTTCGCTGTGGAAACTCAATCATAACACCCCACCGTCTTCGTCCTCGTTCTCTCGATGAGGCAAGGTGATGGCCTGTGAGTAGCCAGCTGGATTCAACCGGACAAGCTCCAACCAAGTTATTGCAGCCCACCATAGCCAAGTCTAGCCAAGTTCCCCCATACCCACACCGTTGCCTACCCAGATAGCTGTGCTGCCAGAACCAGCCGGTATTTCTTTTTCTAAGCCGCTAGACGGCGTCGTCGGCGCCGCAATTCTCAAGATGGCGGCGCCGTTAAAGAAAAGGTCAATAGCGGGGAAATTGGCGTCCAGTGGAGTAATGGTCTCACCTGACACCATGACATGAAATAGTGACTTCAAAATGTCCGCTAATATTAATGGTAAAACTTATATCCTGTTACCTGACGTTATGTAACCTGAAGTCATGTGACCTCAAGGTACGTGACACCATGACGTCACATCACGTTGCCTCGGTAAGGCAGCGGGGGAAACCTCTAATTGTTGTCACCCTAAAAGTACAGTTAAACTAGAAGCGGAGCTACGACGCTATATATAACGAGAGCGGGTCTCAGGTGAAAGCGAAAGGTACCGACGAACCCGGTACAGACCCCACGATCCCCCACGTGTGGAGAGACCATCCGGAGCCGGGCGGCCAGTGTTTTTGACCGGAGCGTAGGGCTCGTCTTGCTTCACAGCGACAACCCTCCCGCATTTTTGCGGACCTGTTTGTAACGAGGTATATTGTTTTCGTGCAATAAAGATATATTATAACCCCGCTAACCCCCCCCCCCTCGAACCTTCTGCGTTTAGAACAGGGACTTTGTTTAGGCATTTTGGGGATCCTAGGTTGGACATTTACATGTACATTTTCGAAAGGTCACAGGTGTGACGTATTGGCGTCTGATTGGTAGAGGCTCACAGGGGTGACGTTTTGACGTCTGATAGGTGAAGGTTATTACTGCCTCTACCAGTCAGACAGAAATGCGTCAGTTCAGTGACATTTTAAAACGTAGTTGTAAATGCCCAACCTAGGTGCCCTGGGGTGTGTTTTTCCGCATGCTCTGGTTGCTGCACGCGGCAATTTCGTTAGTCTGGATTCCATGGCGGAGGAAGACGGAGTTCCCAACGACACGTTCCCTACCACTTCATTGCAATAAGGGTGCCGATATCCTGCACCTTATTACTTTGTAACACTGATTAAATAAACTTGTTATTTTATACTTCTATATTATCTTTAATTTTCAAGAACATTTGGGTAGTTTGGAGGTCTCCCAGCAAGGTCAGAGGTGCGAGCAGAATTGCTGGACGTCCGGAGGCTCATGAACGGGCGACGCCAAGTGACGGACATCTATCGTCCAAGAACATCCAAAGTGCCTGTACTGCAACGTCTTGTCACATCACGCTATCAAGTGACTCCAGAATTTGGCAATGACGCCAGTTTTCCTGATAAATATAACGGGCAAATTGACGTCACCTCACTTGACGTCATATGACACTTTGATAATGTGGACTGAATAGAGACAAGGGGAGGGGGGGACGCAGAAAAGCTCGCGTGGTCCGCGTGACCGAAGGAAGACCACGTTCGAAAACAAGGCGTTGTGGGGTAAAAACAAGAAAAGAAAAGTAGACGTTCGAAAAAGGCTGGGCTCAAAGGGTATTACAAAGGTTTTTCTACAGTAAATTAGAATAGATCTAGTGGAAAAATAGCCGGCCTCCAAGTGAGGCGCTTCGTGTAGAACCTACCAGCTAGCGCTGGTGTTCGATTCTGGATAGGGTGCCTACATGTCTGTCTGTCTCAGGGTGAAGACCTCCATTGCTGCCCTGAATCTGCCAGCGCGTGACGCTCGGCGCACTCGGTGCGTGACTTAGGCGGTACAATGGCGTCTATGCATTAGCAACAGGTACGCGCTTGAGCTGAGTGACACCGGATTGCGCGCACTTCAAAAGCCATAAAAAAGGATTGTCTGTGGGAAAATGGTTGAGATGTCACCACTGAAGCAAAACAGCGTTTGTGTATGAAGGCACTCTAATTCCGGAGCACTCCTGCCAGCAAAGTTCGGGACAAGTTTAGCTGTTCTTAATCTCAGCGGCTCCTTAGTGTGGCCTATGTATGCTTTATTGGTGTTTCAACGTCTATGAATTAATGTTTAAAGCTTACTTGGGCAATGTAGTGAAAACCGGGGTAAGCAGTCTAGCATGCCGGCGCGTGGCGGTGCTTATCCGTCTTCTTTCTCTTCGTTTTCATTGCTTAGCGGCAAGACTCGAACCTAAGTAATCACAATAACAAGCACTTGACATTCACGAAAACAAATTACAAAAACGACCATAGACACCACAAAAACCATCTGAGAACGTACGCCGCGCCATAACCCATCTTACAGTAGCCATGTCCTCCGAATTTCGACAACAGCGCCACTCTCGGTGGTCTACACATCTGGCTTCACACGGCGAATGGGGCACTGCCGACGCTTTTTTCACTGCCCCCTATTCTGTAGTGTTTTCATCGGGCTCAGTTGGCCGGTTCCACGTCCCCCGAGCAGAAATTTGCCTTGACGGGCATGCACAAGTAAACTGAGAGAGCGGAGGAGACGATAGTGCGCGGGGACGTCAAAACGCCTAGGTCCAGTTGAAAGTATCAGTGGGCTGACCTAGATCTAGCTGCCTTTGTCTGCACTGCACTCGTCGAATGCGTTAGAGCGAGGAACGTCGACGTCTGGCGTTTGTCTTTCGCAGTCGAACGCGTTCTACGAGTGCAGTGGAGACAAAGGCAGCTTCTGTCTCCGGTGCACTCGTTGCACGCGTTAGAATGCGGAACGTCGGCGTCCGACGTTTGGCCGTCGCATTCGAACGCGTTAGACATGTGCAGTGGAGACAAAGGCAGCTACGTTTTGGTCTACCCAGTGTAGGGTAATGTACATATAAACGTACTTCAAGTAAAGTACAACGTAAATTAGAGGTAATGTACTTTGTGTAATGTACCTGAAGTAAAGTACTATAAATAAAAGGTAATAGCAAAAAAAGTATCAATACATTTTACCACAATCTTTCATGATGCCCTTTCATTCCCCTATACTAGGAGTGGGCAAAATGCGGCTCGCGACTGTAACATCTGTATCCCCCCTCCTTTGTTTCTCTCTCTGAAGACCAGCTTCCTCTCTGCTCCAAAAATATAAAAAAATATCTAAGGGGCGGTGACTTCCGAGTTATACGTCGTCAACAAATCGGTGAATATATGGGTATCCAGGGCAATCCACGACTCGCAATTTTTGTTCGCTATGTTTTATGTAACGAAATAGTGAGAAAAAAGCATTTGGATATAGTTTCCTTCAAGGAAACCACTCGTGGGGTTGACATCAAGGTCGCTTTGATAACAGCGTTGGAACGGTTCGATGTTCCCCTGCAGAAACTTGTCGCAATTGCAACAGATGGGGGACTTGCCACGGGTGGAATGAATGCTTGCTTACCAGGTCTTCTGCAGAGCGACTCCCGCCTTCAGGACTTTCTCTTAGTACACTGCACTACCCATCGTGAGCCCCGGGTCACGAAGTACTTCACTTATGAAGGTGTTAGGAAGACCGTCCTTCAAGTTGTCAACTACATATGGTCAAAAGCAAAAACCTACCGGTAATTCTGGAACCTCATCGAAGAACTGGAACTTTATGATGCGCCAAAAGCCGTGTCTTTCTTTTGTGCGGTACGATGGCTGTCCGTGAGCAACGTGCTATCAAGGTCTGTGGACATTTTGGAGCCGATTTAAACTTTTATGTAGGCGAAAGAGAGGATATGTCTTAAACTTCGTTACGCAGGTTGGTTAGTCGATCTTGGCTCTTTCACCCACGTACTGCAGCACCTCCAAATATTGAATATGCCGTTCCAAGGGCAAAATAAAGTGATATCAGAATTCGCCCAAACAATATTCACGTTTCAAAACAAGTTAAGTATTTTCCAAAAAGATCTGCGACCATGCCGTCTTCTACATTTTCCGCGGCTGAAGAGCATGATGGATGCTAATCCTGAGTTTGATGTGACCGAAGCAATGCTTAGTGAATTCTTCGCCAAGCTAGAGAAACTTGAGAGTGACATCCAATCTCAAAAATATCAAAAAGCTCAAGCCATGTTTCGCGCTTTTAGCGACTCATTTTATGGTCGATGTTTCCAGTGGCGTCTCTCCAACCATGAAAAGCTTTGTCGGAGATGAAATGAAATCTTTATTTCCAGAAATTTACTCTGGCGGGCTTCCAGACAAAAAGCTACCATATGGTAACTTGACGGGGTCTGGGGCCCAAAAGCAAAACAAGCATAGCAATCTGGCTGAAAAGTGTTATACATTAAAAAGACTCGCTACACAGCATATAGAGTTTCTCTTACAAACTAGGCGTGTACTTAAGTAACAATAAAAAGAGTAAACTAGTGAGAGCGCAGGAACGTTCGGCAGCAAGCATAATATGCAAAAGCGAGAAAAAGAGAAAAATGTCATACAGAGACATCTGCGTTGATAAAACACTGAAACGATTCAGCTCTAGTCAGAGAGTATACATCTATGTTTTCTAGATGGTACCTGTTCAGTAGAGAAGGTAACATATGGCGAAGGGATTGTAAAGCATGATTCGTGCGGAAATGAGGAACATACCATAACTCAGAGCAGCGCATACTGAACGAGATTTCCTTTTTATTCAAGCCCGAGGTGCGCCAAAGAATTTCAATGAATTCGTTTGTTCCGAAAAGGAAAGCATACAAAAGAGGATACACGTGCATATTTGTAATGGCAATAATCTTCAATTTTTCGAACAGCGGTTTATTGTGATATAGGTAGAGTACATCCGCGATGATGCGTAGTATCTTTTTTTGAAGTAACAGTATTCTGTTTAAATTCGAAGTTGTTGTTGTGCCCCACACGAGGTGACAATAATTTATATGAGACCGGAAAAGGGCATGATAAATCATGAGTTTAATGTTAACAGGCAATATTGAGCGGCATCTTCTAATAACGCCACTGACTCTGCACAACCTGCTGACCAAATTATCAATATGGCGATCCCACGACAGATGCTCAGAGAAAATTACGCCCAGCGTTTTGTGGTGCTTAACTATATCGATTACTGTACCACTTAAGGTAAGGGATTTAGTGAAGGAGACGTGCTTATTCAATTACCGAAATACGAGTGCCTTGGTTTTGTTTACATAAATCTTAAGGCAATTTACCTCAGACCATCTGCCAAATTGCGCGAGAATATCGTTCCCCTTAATAATTAAGCTTTCTGCGTCTACGCCCGACACAAACAAGCTGGTGTCGTCGGCATATATTACAAACTGCGCAAGAGTACTAACCTTTACCACGTCGTTTATAAAAGTGTTAAAGAGCAGAGAGCCCAGTATGCTACCCTGAGGCACGCCGCAGGTTACGGCGTTGAGAGAAGAAGATCGCCCGTCGATGCTGACACACTGCTGGAGATTGGAGAGATAGGAATCCAAGAGTGAGAGTGCTGGACCACGTATTCCACAACACTTTAATTTATCAGGGAGTATTTGATGATTAAGGCAGTCAAACGCCTTACTAAAATCAATAAAAATACCTAGTGTTAAAAGCTTGTTTCGAATGTTATTTAGAATGATTTCTTTCTGGAGTAAGAGCGCTGACTCTGTCGACCTTCCCTTTCTAAAACCAATTTGGGCGTCAGTTATTATTTCATGTCGATAAAGAAAACTTTCTACGCGAGTTTTGACAAGCGTTTCTAGTCCCTTAGAAACAATTGGCAGGATGGATATTGGTCTATAGTTGGTCATTAGGTTCACATCACCTTCTTCGTGAATCACAGTAACTTTGGCAAGTTTCATATTTTCGGGGAACTCACCGCAAGCCAAGCTGAGGTTAAATATATGTGCGAGGTACGGTGCAATTAGGTCGATGACAAGCTTGACTGGTTTCATTTGAAAATCGCTAATATCACGACTGTTACTATTTTTGAGTCGCATGAATATTTTGTAGACCTCAAATTTATTTGTTGGATTGAGAAAAAGGGACGAGCTTGGGCTCTGTGCGATATATTTAACAGCATCTTCATTATATGTGCTTGAAACAAGATTTACCAAGTAGGAATTGAAGCATTCTGCCAGTGGGACACCGGATAGCATTTGGTTAATGATCAGTAGTTCCCCCATTTTATCGTTACGCGGGCCACGCTGGAGAACCTCATTTATAGATTTCCATATCACGGCAGGAGAATTTTTCGACTTTTATCTGAAGAGGTTTGCATGATACAGTGGTTTTGCTTGTTGTAGTATAGAGTTTAATTTATTTCGATATTTTTTGAAGGATGCTAAATTGTTTGGGTGTCTCGAGGAAATAAACTTTTTGAACAATATACTCTTTTTTCTAATCATTTTGATGTGATCAAGTGTGATCCAAGGTTTTCGTGATTTTCTCGATCGAGATATTACTTTATACGGAAAACATTCATCATAGCACTTCTTGAACAAGTCGTGAAATGTATCGTAGGCATCATTAACGTTGGATTGTAATGTCACAGATGTTCAGTCTAGAGCACATATTTTGTTTCTAAAATGCAGCAAAGCATATTCTGTTAATGGTTGGAAAGAAAAAACGTTTGATTTCGCTCTTGATTTCAAATCACAGCAACGAAAGGCGAGGAAAATAGGAATATGGTCGCTGATGCTACAACTGATCGTACCAGCTGCAGTAAGTCTTTGGCCCATATTTGTAGTGAAGAGATCCAGTACGCTTTCACTTTCAAGAGTAGTTCCAGTAGGTGACAAAATCACATTTGCATATCCGAAAGAACTCAGAACATTGCTAAATTGGGTCCCACCATGGGAAGGTTCCATCATATTAATATTAAAGTCGCCACCGAGAACAACAGAAAAATTATTTGTTGATGCAAGTTCCAAATAACTGCGACGTTGGCCGACGGCGGACGATACACGACAGAGAAAAGCCGACTGCCACTAATTAAAGTTAATATTTCATAGTCTTCATTCATCTCAGTCAGCCAGTCCAGTATTTGCTAAGTTTCGCATTGCTCTGCATAAATGGCGACACCGCCACCCCTCCGACAGATTCGATTTAGGCAAAAATGTTTGTATCCATGCAAATTTAGCATGGGCTGGTCATCTTGGTACCACGTCTCTGAGAACATTATAACATCAAAAGCAACATAGCAGTCACCCAGAAGTGTGCAAACATCGTCCTCCTTGTTTTGGAGGGAACGCAGATTAAGATGGAAAACAGTAACATCTTTTGGATTTGTGTGCTCCTTAACGTCTGATGGCAAAATTAATTCATGGTATTCCATTTTACTGCAGATCTACTCAATTTTAGCCAAGTCATCATCATGGACGATATAGAAAACGGCGCTGTTTTCCGACTTCCTAGCAAAATTTTTTCCGTTTCGCACCCAAGCGTATTTCCAGCCGCACTCTCGCTTTCGGTTGATAGTGAGCGCAAGCAGCTGTCTCAGAACCGGACATAGGTTTTCATTGACATAGACGGGTGCCGCCGGCAAGATATTAAAGGGGCGGTGCAACGATTTTATGATTAAAAGAATTTGCATCTCGTCATTTTTACGTTGTTTATCGCGTCTCGGAGGATAGAAAAAACACCTCCTTCATTAAAAATGCCAGGATTCCGCTGGATAATCGCAAAGCAAAAGTCATTGTTTTCCCCCACCCTGCAGCCCCAAGTGGCAGCCGAAGGAACTACGGCGAGAAGATTACGTGACCTCGCTCGGCTCTAAGCTGCAGCATAACGCCCGCTAATGTCAGCAGAGAGAGGAGAGGAAGCGTCCCCCGAGATAGCACACGGGAAGCTACACGGCACTCCGAATGACGTCACTGGGAGTGCGACCAGGTGTGACCCTGAAGACTGGGAATGAGTTGAGGGGTGCCCGGAATGCCAATATTTATCTTTTTTTACGCAACAACTAGGACACGCAGGCGAAATCGGTTTTCTGTTATTAACTTCAGAAGTGTCAGAGGGCAACTTCCACAAATGTTTGACCGAAGTCCGAAAATCATTGCACCCCACCCTTTAAGTTGCGTGGTCGACATCCGGGTACGTCGTGCCTTCTCAAGAATTGAGTCGCGCTTTCGACGGCTTTCGACAAGCGTTCGACGTGAAGCTCCTGGAGCTCCAAGAGGACAAGAGACTGAAGATGATTATGCGACCTGCGGAGACCGACGAATTCTGGCGGCAGGTACCTGAAACAAGGTATCCCCACGTCAAGCATGCGGACCAGAAACTTATCTCAATGTTTGGATCCACCTACTGCTGTGAGGCACTGTTCTCAACAATGAAAGCGGTAAAGTCAAAACAACGTGCGACAATTACGGACGAACATCTAACTGAGCTACTCCGTACTGCAACCACGTCTTTCGAGTCAGACTTCAAGGTGCTTGCTCCACGAATGGGGAAGCGCAATGCAGAGGCGCAATGACAAATCCCTGCATGACTGGCATTCTGTGATCACCAGCTGTAGGATGAAATAAAAACAAATCTTGCCTCTCCGTTTTTTGTTGCGGTTCTTCACTAAAATTATTATTTTTCATAACTATTTGCATATGGCTGTCTGGCCACCCCTGATAAAGTATTTCAAGTTTTATTTATTGCTCCAAAAATTTTTGGAGCCCCCCCCTCCCCCTTTTCTGCCCTTCCTCTTCGATCTTCGATGCGGCTCTTGGAAGTTTAGTGTGCTTTTTTTTAGAGCGCAGCTCTTAGGCGCCCCTTTCCGGCTTGAGCGGCGTCGCCGTCGGCGTAACCGCGGCGACGTTTCGGCACTCGTGACGAAACATCTGCGCGGGGTGACGTGACCCCTCTCGGGGGGGTCAGAGGGGCGACGTGACACCCTCGGGGGGGGTCAGGGGGTCACGTGACATCCTTTGGGGGTTCAGGGGGTCACGTGACACCCCTCGGCGGGAGTCACGTGACCCCCGCCATGACCTCCCTGAGGGAGCAACGTGACCCTCCTGACTCCCCGACTAGAGCACTATATAGCTCCTACGGAGCAGAGTAAGCGCAATCCTTTGATCCGCGTGTCTTGCCGACAACATGGCCGACCGAGCAGCTCGGTGCGAGTCACGTGGTACTCAGGGTTCAGGGGTTCAGGAGGCGGCCCGCCCTATGGGAGAATACATGGACATCGACGCAACACGGCTGATTAAAAAACAAACGGCGAGTTCACACTTTTCAAAACTTGTCTGTCGTGAAGTTAGTAAAGCACTAAACATTTTATCAAAGTTTTAATAATATCGGATTCATGTGCAAATTTTGAGAAGGCAATTTCCAAGGCAATGGCGTTTGAAGCAGACGATTTTTGCACGCAGCGGAGATGGGCTCTTTGGGTTGGCCGGAGCAGGTCACGTGAACGCTGTGACGTCGCCGCGTCGTCTGCTGCATGATTGCGCTCATGCAATTTAAAAAGAAAATATTACGTCCTTGCTTGGCACACAACTCAGCGCAAATTATTCTAAAATGTTCCTTTATCATGTCAAAAACTATTGTCGCTCCGGCTATATCTCCACAATATTGAAGAAACAACGATTTTCTCACGCTCCCCATGCATTTCTGACCGGAGTTGGAACCTCCGGGTGTTCGCCGCTAGTCACCGAGAGGTGGCGTTCTAGATTGCGCTACTCTGCTCCGAAGGAGCTATATAGTGCTCTACCCCCGACGAGAATCGCGTGACCCCCCTGAGGTCACGGTGACCTGCCGATGGTCACGAGGGTCACGTGACCTCACGGTTCCCCGCCGACGGCGACGGCAACGCCGACGCCACTCGGAGAGAGGAGCAGCATGATGAGGAGGTGAGGAGGAGGGAGGAGGGGTATGCCCTCCCCTCAGTACTTCTCCCTCCTCCTTCTCAAGAGCTGCGCTCTAATTCAGCGTTACTGAGAGTTGTAAACGGCTTTCATTTTTTTGCGGCTCTTAGGCTGTGTCAGCTTGGCCACCCCTGCACTATCCAGAGATTTTTTTTAAATGGTATGCTTTACTCAAGGGGTAATTTATTGGTGCACCGATTATCTCCAGAAATAACGGCGATTATTGGATAAAGTAAAGTTTCCACAAAGTAGTTATTTTCAGAAATACCGCCAAATACAGCAGTGCGACTCCTGAATTTGCCGCTGCTTGTACTGGCTTGCTGCAACGCAGGGGGTTAAAAGTACTAAGACAGAGCACGACGTCAGCCTTGTAGCTTCCGCAAGCAATCCTCTCGTAAAGGAGTGTCCTCTCCTTAACGAAAAAACAATGACTGTGCATGCGAGATGGTGAAAACTAATCAGAATTCGACAACTGAAACCTGTGCGAGAAAAACGAAAAGCAAAAAAAAAAAAACACTTTAAGATTAAAAAAAGACAACAGAGGAGAACGTTCTAATAGTTCGAGGAGTTCTCCTCTTGTGACTTTTTCCAGTTGAAATCCTTAATTTCTTTCCGTACGACAGTGTCAAGTGTTCCATTATTGTAAGTTTTTCTCTGATATTTTCACCTCTTCGCTTGCCCTGACCGAGCGAAAAGTAGCGAAAGTATGGAACGCTACGGGAAAGCCGCCCCAGAAAAAACGGAGGGATGCGTCGACTGCTCGCGTTACACCTCAGAGTAGAATATCCCACCCCCAAATTTTTTAGAGTTGACAAACATCATTTCATCATACAAATTTTGCGAGAAAAAATTTGGGAAATTTACTTCAACGTCAGAAGTTGTAGTTTCCTCGTAAAGTACAAGAAAGAAACACTTTAAGCAAAGTACAATTACATGTTCGGGGAAAGCACTTCAAGTAAAATCCAAGTTCTCTAAACCTTCATGAAGTAGTACTTTAAGCACAATGTACTTAAAGCACTTCCGCACACTGGGGCTACCCATTAATCATTTGAATCAGAGCATTGGTACCTCTTCACGAAGTGAAACCACGGAGCAAATTCAGGGCCCGGATTAGCCCATTAGGACGTCCCACTCTTTAGTAAGCACGAGCTGACGGTGACCCTTTCGTGCAAGTTGTTTGTTGCTTGAGATAGGACGGCTAAGCAACACTGAAGGCGACGTACCATGTTAATGATTAAGGCACGGCCACATTGGCGTCGCGGAGGGCCTGCGGCGCGACGGTCGGCACTGCCGTTCGCCCACCCGAAACCAGTTTTCGGCTTCAGCAAAGTCAACCGCTCCTTGCACGGTTCAGAGCGCGCCGCCGCTCGCCGCAGAAGAGAGGAGCCAATGGGAGGTGGCGTAGATAGTGACGTCACGATGCCATGGCAACGCTCAAACCGGCCCGCCGCCGCGCGTCTTCCACGTTCCGAAGGACGTGTTTCGTGTCGTCTGCTATCCCCATTTCCTCCCGATGCCTTCCGCAACGGAGCGGTTCCTTGAAGCGCGCAGAAATATGTTTTTAGTTATAATATATATTGACGATATAGAACAAGATTTCTTAAGTGTTGTCAGAAGGAACGGGGCGATTCTTTGTCAATGGAAACAGCACGCCTGCATAGATGCTTGAACGGACACACGAAAAATATGTCCGAAAAGATGCGCCTTTAGTGCAGGTGCCTTTGATAAGAATCTTTATTTTGATGTGTCCACGAACAACGCGTGGCCTAATTAGTGCTACAGCGTTTACAAAAAAAGACAAAACAGACAAACATTTTCAGACAACAAAAACAGGTCCGTAATTACATACAAAGCAGTCCATAGATGTCGACAATAATTCATGTCGCTAAACATGTATACGACACATTTAGCAAGTTCGCTGAATTTCAGTTGCATTGTTTTAGTGTTGAGAAGTCATATAAACACAGAAGGTAAAAATTACTGAGAACAACTGAAGCGCAAGGGAGCGTGAAAAAAACAGTGCTCAACAAAAGTGGCGAAAAAGCAGCTCCGTTCACAACCTTACGTGAAAACTATGAATCACGTAAGCGTCTTCTATTTACTAAGGTTCAAAACCCCATTTTTTAACTAGCCCCTCATACTTGTAATAACACTTGTGTCTAAAACACCTGTCGTAGGTGAAACGATTAAAATGTGTTTGAATAAACTCGGTACACCATGATGCAGTGGGAACGCCTCAATTCCAAAGAGTAGAAGCAGACTCCAGTTTTGTGCGCACAAGGCTACATAATACATGCACAAGGCAAGCAGAAAAAATATTGCCTCATGGAACGTGACATCGTCCTAAGGTTCGTGGAGAGGCGCTTCAGTTAGTTGAAACGTGAATAAAGTTCAAGGATAAATCGGCAAAAATGCTAAGATTGCGAATGACGAACACGCGAGCAATGATACTGCTGCTTATTGTGTGAAGAGGACAAAAGTGGATCCCACTTCCGAGTCAGCGTCAATTTTTTTTTATTTAGCAAAAAATTAGCAGAACTTATCCTTTGGGAATGATTATCTACGTTAATGCGAATAGCATCAAACGGTGCGGAGTTATGCGCGTTCGTCAGGTGGCCGGCACACTCTAGATACGCCAGCCCACTCTTGAGGCGATTCTAAATTTGTTGACACTTTCACAGCCCTGCGCACGATCTCCGCAGCCCAGCACGTGCGTTTGTGTCACTTAGGAAGGCGAGCAAAGCACGCGCCATACGCACAAACACTCAAAATGGTACCGACCAGACTTTCTGGCGTCTTAGCTAGTCTCAACCAACGGTACTCTAAACGGTTGTTTATATCTTTACTATAGGACGCGCTTTACAGCGCTGTCACAACTACCGGTGCGCGCGCGTTCCATGCACGAGGGCTCATTCCGCTCTCGTGAGGCTGAGCACGGCCGCTACATCACCCTCTCCCGAGCGCGGGAGAGGGTGAGCAGCGGCCGTGCTCCGCCTCACGAGGCAGAATGGCCCTCGTGCATGGAACGCGCACCGGCTAGCTGTGACAGCTTGTAAGCGCGTCCTATGGTAAAGATATAAACAACCGTTTAGAGTGCGTTGAATGACTGCCTTCATAGCTCTGTGGTTAGCGCGTCTGCCTGCTGATCAAAGGGTCAACGGTTCGAATCCCAGCCGGCGCCGGTCTTTTTTATTTATTTATCGACCCGCGGCGTAAGAGCCGAGATAGATAGCCAGATAGATAGATAGATAGATACATAGACGAAAAGTGCGTGAAGTATCCAAAGAATGCTATTCGCATTAATATTCGCATTAAAAAGTTATCACCACGTTGCCATTGACATTTTGTCGTCTTGAAAATGCGCAAACCTCTTTTTTAATGCCGGAAGCATACCTGTACGTTGTTTTGGGTAAACGTAATTCAACTGTTCCTATTTATTGCAACAGAGTCCCTTCCAAATCACTCAGTGATTTTGCGGGCCTGGGTAATTTACGTACTTGTCTGAGATGCCATAAACATATGTATGAATACAAGTGAGGAAGGGCACATTTAAACAATCTCATGACAGCAAATATTATCATTTTCTAATTTTTCACACAAGGCGAGTTGTCGTACACAAAGATCAAAAATAGAAGGTCACCAAATTTGCTTCCTGGGGCTCTCCTGAACGCGATGAAAAAGGCTCGCATAATTTGTACGATATAAAAAATATTCCTAAACAACTTTAAATAAGTGGGACGCACGCCACAACTATCAAGCTTACAGAGAAGAACATGGTAAAAACCTTTATCAAATGTTTTCGACATATCAAAGTATATAACATCAACTTGTTCACGGCGAACGAAGGGAAGGTAATAATATAAGAACTAACATATATTGGTTTCCAACGACTTGACCTTCAAAATTTTATGTTACTCGGGTTTTACCTTTAGAGTGAAGTACCCGTAAGAACGTTTGTGTCATTATTTAAAACGAAACAAAAAAACTACGGAACATTTGTAAACAGACGCAAGTATTCCCCTATGTAGTCACACATTAAAAAGGTGTAACAAGGCAGGCGACAAAGCTTCAGCACACACTTTTG